>LR812527.1:0-70000 GCA_903798195.1 Danio kyathit
GCCAAATACGTTAGATCCAGAAAGGTGAGAGAGAGGGATGAGGGTGTATGTCTGTACATCTGTGTTAAACAGTCTCTAAAGCATGGACGAACACTATGGCAATTTAAGTATTTTACTGCATATGTTTAAGTTAAAGACTGTTGGAGGATTGTTTATAAATTAGATTCAAATACCAGCCGAATTGTATGAAAAGTTAATCAGATGCTAATGAACTGTCTGAAAATGACTAAATCACTTTACTCATTGCTCTCTCTTGTATGAAACTTATTTTTCTTATTTTCGTTTAATTATTTTGCTAAATTAGGTGTGGGTTTTTGAACTGAATCTGTGCAATTGAAATACTAGAACAAGTGATTTTTTTTATTAAAGTAAATAGGTAGAGCAAATACAACTACATACATAGAGGCTAATAATGCAAATAAATGAAAGAGCACAGAAATACGCAAAGACAAGCAAACATCAGGGGTAACAAAAATAAAAGTAATGAAATAAAGTTACACTTTAAAAAGACACAAAGGTATACAGTTTTTGTTGCTTTTGGATTGAAAGTGTGCTGGATAGTTTCTAAATATTGGTCTAAGTCTATTTTAAATAGATAAAAAAAAAAAGGTTTCGTGTCACTAAACTACTGTTTGAGAGTATGAAATTTGGCTAATAGAATACATAAATTATATACACTTTCTTAAGTAAAAGGGTTAAAACAAAAAAACAGTCACTCATAATATAAGATTGAATAAACACCAACAGATTTGACCAGAACCTCCGTGTAGAAGCACTAGATCTGTGAGCAATCAAACTAGTAGAACAAGTGAATCATTGAACCGTTTGAACTGAATCTGTGAGCCGTCAAACTAGTAGAACAAATGAATCATTGAACAGTTTGAACTGAATCTGTGAGCAATCGAACTACTAGAACAAGTGGATCATTTAACTGTTTGAACTGAATCTGTGAGCAATCAAACTACTAGAACAAGTGAATCATTGTACAGTTTGAACTGAATCTGTGAGCAATCGAACTACTACAACAAGTGAATCATTGAACAGTTTGAACTGAATCTGTGAGCCGTCAAACTAGTAGAACAAGTGAATCATTGTACAGTTTGAACTGAATCTGTGAGCGGTCAAACTAGTAGAACAAGTGAATCATTGAACAGTTTGAACTGAATCTGTGAGCCGTCAAACTAGTAGAACAAGTGAATCATTGAACAGTTTGAACTGAATCTGTGAGCCGTCAAACTAGTAGAACAAGTGAATCATTGAACTGTTTGAACTGAATCTGTGAGCACTCAAACTAGTAGAACAAGTGAATCATTGAACAGTTTGAACTGAATCTGTGAGCACTCAAACTAGTAGAACAAGTGAATCATTGAACTGTTTAAACTGAATCTGTGAGCACTCAAACTACTAGAACAAGTGAATCATTGAACAGTTTGAACTGAATCTGTGAGCGGTCAAACTAGTAGAACAAGTGAATCATTTAACTGTTTGAACTGAATCTGTGAGCACTCAAACTAGTAGAACAAGTGAATCATTGAACAGTTTGAACTGAATCTGTGAGCGGTCAAACTAGTAGAACAAGTTAATCATTGAACTGTTTAAACTGAATCTGTGAGCCGTCGAACTAGTAGAACAAGTGAATCATTGAACTGTTTAAACTGAATCTGTGAGCGGTCAAACTAGTAGAACAAGTGAATCATTGAACTGTTTGAACTGAATCTGTGAGCACTCAAACTAGTAGAACAAGTGAATCATTGAACAGTTTGAACTGAATCTGTGAGCGGTCAAACTAGTAGAACAAGTTAATCATTGAACTGTTTAAACTGAATCTGTGAGCCGTCGAACTAGTAGAACAAGTGAATCATTGAACTGTTTAAACTGAATCTGTGAGCGGTCAAACTAGTAGAACAAGTGAATCATTGAACTGTTTGAACTGAATCTGTGAGCACTCAAACTACTAGAACAAGTGAATCATTGAACTGTTTGAACTGAATCTGTGAGCACTCAAACTAGTAGAACAAGTGAATCATTTAACTGTTTGAACTGAATCTGTGAGCAGTCGAACTACTAGACTAAGTGAATCATTTAACTGTTTGAACTGAATCTGTGAGCACTCAAACTAGTAGAACAAGTGAATCATTGAACTGAATCTGTGCGCAATCGAACTACTAGAACAAGTGAATCATTTAACTGTTTGAACTGAATCTGTGAGCAATCGAACTACTAGAACAAGTGAATCATTGAACCTTTTGAATTGAATCTGTGAGCACTCAAACTAGTAGAACAAGTGAATCATTGAACAGTTTGAACTGAATCTGTGAGCACTCAGACTAGTAGAACAAATGAATCATTAAACCGTTTGAACTGAATCTGTGAGCACTCAAACTAGTAGAAGTGAATCATTGAACCGTTTGGACTGAATCTGTGAGCGGTCAAACTAGTAGAACAAGTGAATCATTCAACCGTTTGAACTGATGAACTGAATCTGTGAGCACTTAAACTAGTAAACAAGTGAATCATTGAACAGTTTAACTGTTTGAACTGAATCTGAACAATCAATCTACTAGAACAAGTGAATCATTTAACTGTTTGAACTGAATCTATGAGCAATCGAACTAGTAGAACAAGTGAATCATTGCAGTTTTTACTGAATCTGTGAGCAATCGAACTACTAGAACAAGTGAATCATTGAACTGAATCTGTGAGCAATCGAACTACTAAAACAAGAGAATCATTTAACTGTTTGAACTGAATCTGTGAGCAATCGAACTACTAGAACAAGTGAATCATTGAACAGTTTGAACTGAATCTGTGAGCAATTGAACTACTAGAACGAGTGAATCATTGAACAGTTTGAACTGAATCTGTGAGCAATCGAACTACTTGAACGAGTGAATCATTGAACAGTTTGATCTGAATCTGTGAGCACTCAAACTAATAGAACAAGTGAATCATTGAATAATTTGAACTGAATCTGTGAGCACTCAAACTAATAGAACAAGTGAATCATTGTACAGTTTGAACTGAATCTGTGAGCACTCAAACTAGTAGAACAAGTGAATCATTGTACAGTTTGAACTGAATCTGTGAGCCCTCAAACTAGTAGAACAAGTGAATCATTGTACAGTTTGAACTGAATCTGTGAGCACTCAAACTAGTAGAGCCAGTGAATCATTGAACCGTTTGAACCGAATCTGTCAGCACTCAAACTAGTAGAACAAGTGAATCATTGAACAGTTTGAACTGAATCTGTGAGCCCTCAAACTAGTAGAACAAGTGAATCATTGTACAGTTTGAACTGAATCTGTGAGCACTCAAACTAGTAGAGCCAGTGAATCATTGAACCGTTTGAACCGAATCTGTGAGCACTCAAACTAGTAGAACAAGTGAACCATTTAACTGTTTGAACTGAATCTGAGCAGTCGAACTACTAGAACAAGTGAATCATTTAACTGTTTGAACTGAATCTATGAGCAATCGAACTAGTAGAACAAGTGAATCATCGAACAGTTTGAACTGAATCTGTGAGCAATCGAACAACTAGAACAAGTAAATCAACAACTGTTTGAAGATCTGAATTTCTTAAACTGAATGAATCAGTAAAAGCTTGTATTGTTTATATTGAATCCCTGTGTGATGGAAGTGAATGTAATCATGTTCTAACGATTTGATGTAAATCAGTGGCTTATTCCTTGCGAAATATGTTTTGTTTATTTAATATTGTTAAATTATTATTCATATGCAAGTTTGGGGGTGGGTTTAATGTTTTGTTGTAAAATGTATGAAAGGGTCGTTTGTATTTCGGTGTTGTAAAGGCAAAGTTAATAATATATACAACACTATTAATAAGAAGGAATTCTTGACATTTGAGATATTCTCGTTTAAATTTGAGATTATTTGGAGAAGAAATGTAGGACTGATCAAGTTTAAATGTTTAGAGGTGAAGAGTTTAAGAAGATGTGATGTTATTCATGTCCCCATAGACTGAGATATTCTGAAAGAGACAAGAATGGTTAGTTTCAATGAGAAGTTTTGGGGTAAGTTACAAAAGATCTTAAATTTGAGACGAGTCATGGAATCTTGAGATGTTCTTGAGAAGGTAGAGAAGGTCCATTTTCCTTTAAAAGTTCTGCGGTAAGAAGTTACACAGGATGGAAATGTCAGATCTTATAGAGAACGAAAATATGGTCCATCTCTGAAAAGTTTCAAGGTTGGGGATTTAAAAGATCAGATGTTTTGACGTGTCCTCGCTGAAGTTTGAGATCTTCTGGAAACAGAAGGTGTGGTCAATTATCCCTATTTTTCTAATTTTCTTCTAAAAAAAGTTTTTGAAGATCCAATGTATGAGATTACAACTTTTTGAAATGTGGTTAACCGGTGTAGGTGGTGTTGGTGCGCAATGTGCTGTTGTGTGGAGGTGCTAGTCACCAGTAAAAGATTGGGCTTCATTTAAGGCCTGTTCGCCCCAGGCCACCGTCCCTGCGTGCTGTCCAAGTGGACCCAGGGGGGCTGAATACTCACCACTCCCCCAAGTGACCTTTTGTTAACACCGCAAGGTTGCCCAGGTCACCCGAGAAGAGTCTGTAGAAGTCTCGCTGTGGGGCCTACTCTGGCTAATCCAGAGACCGGGCTATCCAGGACCCCAGATTTCTCCAGGGAACGTGAGAGCCCTTGCCCAAATCAGCTGAATCTAACAGGTAGATTCAGGGGGAGGAGTTAGCCATGAACTAGCCATTGCCTTCTCCTCCCCCTTGCTGATTTCTCTAGAGTACCTCCAGTCAACATCCAAGGAATTCCGTACACACTAGGTGACCAAAGAACTCCCCAAACGTGTCCAGACGCATCCAGATAGATGGTCTTGACCCCCCTGCTCATTACATTTAAAAGAGCAATTTTTAATGGGTCAGGTCGAGGTTCAAAATGGCGGATATACCCCAGAGGGCACATCAGGCTTCTACCACTTATCACCTCTAGGGCAATGCAAGAACCAATCAGACATCATCCTTACCAAGGATAACCGCTGGGAGCATTACCCCTAGGGGTCAGTGCAGTATGAGACCCATGAGCAGGTGCTGAGAGACAACATTCTCCATCATGGTGAGTTTTCTCATCATCATGTGTTTGTTTGTTTGTTTTTGCTCTTATTTGTATTTTATCATTCAGTATTTGAGTATCTGATGTCTAGGCTGCTTTTCTATACTTTAATCATCATATTTCAGCTTATAAAGCCCTTTAAAATCGTGTTTTATTAGAGAATAGAGCAGAAGCGAATGACTCATTAGTATTCGTGGTTTTGCACCAATCCTGTTTGTCCTCAGCTGGATGTGCTTTCGGTCACTTTAAAACCTTTATATCTCGGTCGTTTTTTAATATTTTGTTTTCATTTTTTCATTATTGTAATCTGTATATTATGTAGAAAAAGAGCTGACCAAACAAACTGTCATTACAGATGAAAATATTTTTGCGGGGTTACCGTTTATGATAAGCAAAGCTAATTTAGTGTGGTTCCTTACAATATGTCTTATGTTCAAACTGTCCATCAGTTCTGATCATGCAAATGAGTCACAGAGAGCACGGCTTGGTAATGAAAGCTAAGGCAATTATCAGCACATGTCAACAGTAATAGTTGATTGAGTGCCATAACTGTGTAGATTGTTATGAATGAGAACTGATTCAACGTGTGATCCATAAATCCATTATGACTTAATCATAATAGAATCATCTCTGCATTGAATGAACACACTCTTATTTTTGTTTACTCACTCACACTTCAACAATTAATGTGGATTCTTTATATTACAATTTAAAGTTAAACTCATATTTAATAAGACATAAACAGCCCCTAGATGTAAAGTTTGATCAGCTTGTGTTCATTAGTCACATATCTAGACTGTCCTGGACAGCTCTTCATATGCAGTACAGGACACAGTTATTAGCATGATCTAACATGTGATATTATACCTGTCTGTTGATCTGATGGCCTCTCTTTTATGTCTGTGTTAGTGCTTATATCTGTGAATACAGCAGGAGATAACACTGCACACACTGAGACTCAACAGAAGCTGTGATTGTTCTGTGTTTACCTGACAATACAGTTTACAGCTGATTATATGAGCGTGAATATATGTCATGTATTACTGCGTTCTGGTCCGTTTATTCTTCAGGAAGGTGTGTGTGTGTGTGTGTGTGTGTGTGTGTGTGTGTGTGTGTGTGTGTGTGTGTGTGTGTGTGTGTGTGTGTGTGTGCTGATTCCTGCAGTTTGTTTCTCGTTCATCAAAAAACAACAGATTTAATATAATTAAATATTCCTCATATTTAGAGCTGAACTTCAGAAACTCCTCCACATCTCACTGTTCATCGCTCCTGCGGGTTTATTGATGAATAATTCCTCAGGTTTCACTGCTTAAGGAGAGCTCCCTGAAGAGTTCTGTCCTCTAGAATTAAACGCTGATGGTCCACACACACACACACACACACACACACACACGCACACACACACACACACACACACACACACACACACACACACAGCCGTGTGAGATTCAGCAGGACTGCAGATCATTTGTGTCCATATATTAAATGTCTGAGCAGCAGTTATCTTTAATATCTTCAGTGTATTCAGAGTTGGCAGTGACGGTGTTTGCGTTATGAGAGTGTGTTCGGCTCTATATCTCGAAGATTCTCTTGATTAATGTTAGACGAATGAATCGCGTTTCTCGTATAAAACTACATTACCCACAACCCCCCGCGGCAGACCGGAAAGCGCGTGGATTTGCCACAGATCTCCTTCTAGCAGAATAAACCACACACATGTGTTGAGTTCAGCTCATAGCGCTGCGATTATATGCAGCAGTGTTCCTGTGACCCTGAGTGTGTGTGTTCCTCCGCAGTGATATTATTCTCAGACTGACAGATGGCGTGAAGCAGACGGGCGAAAAGTAGGACAGCGGATCCGGTGTTTACGGTGACCGGGCGCGCGTGTTTACAGTGTGTGTTTACCGCGTCGCGATAGTGGATAACCGGCACGCCACAGCGCTGGTGATCGCCGCGGTGCTCAGCCTGCTGGCGGCCGTATATGTGTCAGTGTCGATCGGTTCCCCGCACTGGTACCGGTACTGCAGCCCTCCGGTGCGCGCGGAGCCCAACGCCACCGAGCTGCAAGCGCTGCAGGAGAAGTTTCTGGACGGAGATTTCGACGCGAAAACCGCGAGCGACGCGCTGTTCCGCATGAACGGGACCGTTGGGCTGTGGTGGCGGTGCGTGCAGACGCCCACCGACGCGCACCGGTACCGGGAGCCCGGTAACTGACCCTGCGTTATTTTTATTATCATCATTATCACTGTTCTTGTTACTGTAGCTCGTGTTGCTGTTGTCCAGCAGAGTGTCTCTGAGCGGGTGTGTGTCGCTTCTCCCCCGCAGACCCGCAGATGGTGATGGAGTGTGTGAGCTTCTCTCTCTCTCAGCAGTTCACACCCAAATACAGGGAGCCGGGAAACCACAACAGCGGAGAGGACATGATCCGAACCTGTGAGCAGCACACACACACACACACACACACACATTATTATTATTATGGTTTAGTGTTTATTTCGTCATTTCAATCAGACTGATCAGTTAATCTGAAAACTTCTGAACCGACATGCTGATTACAGATCTCAGTGATGTAGAATGATGTAGCTGCTAATGCTGTGTGTGTGTGTGTGTGTGTGTGTGTGTGTGTGTGTGTGTGTGTGTGTGTGTGTGTGTGTGCGTGTGCGTGTGTGTGCAAGTGTGTACATGTTTTTGTGACATATCAGGACACAAATCTGTATAATGACATGGGTATGACACAGGTATTACAAAAAGCAGGTGAAATATGAGGACATTGGTGACGTCCACTTCTCCAAAAGCTTCTAAATCACACAGGATGAGTTTGTTCAGGGAGTAAAGCTGTACTCTGTCTCCTGTGATGGTTGGGTTATTCAGAGAGTAAAGCTGTACTCTGTCTCCTGTGATGGTTGGGTTTAGGGGTAGGGTGGGGTGAGGGCAATACCAGAGATGGGAGTAAGTCGCACATGTGCAAGTCACAAGCAAGTCTCAAGTCATAACCTTCAAGTCTCAAGCAAGTCAAGTCAAGTCAATTTTTGTCAGACTAAGTCAAGTCACTGCTTATTTCAAGTCACATCAAGTCAAGTCGTAGCTTTGTCTAACAAGTCACTTTCAAGTCAATCAATATATATATATATATGCACACACAGATATAAACTGTAACTTGAAACGGTTTTCTGCTTAGGGGAATGTGTGTGCTTATTTCAAAGCCATTAAAATATCTTACTATTAATTAAATGAGACCCTAAATCACAAAGCCAATCTTATAGTGCACAGATACTTTTTTGGTGGAAAAAACTATTAATTATTGAATTAATTAATTTATCAAAATGATCGTTTCTTTTATTACAAAAAAACATTATTGTATTAAAAGTAAAGATCATCTTCCTCAAAGACATTTTGCACATTTCAATAACTCCAACAAAAATGTTTTGATTATTAATATGCATTAATATATTATTAATTATTAATAAACTTTTAGACTCCAGATATTATATATAGCCCGTTTCACACATACATTACAGACAGGTTTGGAGACCCATGGTCTGAAATGGTTTCTTGTTTTGTCTAACTTAATTCTTCTTCCTTTTTCTAAATTTCAAGAGTTCACACTTCGCTGATGATTAATTATAAAGCTTGTTTGGCGTGCTGTCCCGGGAGAGAGCCCTGAGCTCGTGAGATCCTCGAGCCCGGGGCTCCCTCCCGTTGCAAGGCGAGAGGGGAGATCGAGCTCAGGTAGATCTCGAGAACTCCCCATCGTAGTGGTTGAAGTGCAGATAGTAGTTCTCTTTAAAGAGATAGGTACTAGATAGTGAGCAAGTCAATAGTGTTGATTAATGATTAACTTAGGTTGCATGTTTTTTAATCGGTGGGGGGAAACTGGAGGACCCAGGGAAAACCCATGTGAGCACGGGGAGAACATGCGAACTCCGCACAGAAAATGCCCGCTGGTTTGGTAAAGCCTAGAACCACTGACATTCTTGCTGTGAGGCAACAGCGCTAAGCGCTGGGCCACCGTGTCACCCATCTAGAAGAGAGGAGGAGTAGGGGTGGAAGGGGGGATTCTTCAAGGCGAAGATAGTGGTGATATGAAACCCGGGGTATTTATGGTAGCTTGGGAATCATCTGATTGGTGCGAGTTGATTTGGATAATGTGGGTCCAGTCACTAGCAATCATAAGCACGTGATCCTCTCGAAATTAGTTTATAAATAAACTTCACGTATCGTGGGACAAAAACGATGCATGCGAGTAAAAACACTGGAATATAGCATTTAACAGATTGTTTTAATGCAATCTGTTTTTGATTAAACTTAAGCCCTAACATAGCAAAAACTTCAACATTAGCATATGAATACAACACTATCAGTGCTTCTCACAGGTTAGGAGTATACTTGCGGTGGTAGCTGGATTGAAACACCATTTACCCACATCACATATTAACAATATGCGACAAACAAAACATAATTCAATTTCTAACAATAATTTCATTTATTATGACACTGTTATACACTGTTCATTTTCAAGAGGTTAAAGTAAAAAAAAAAAAACTGTTAAAAAAAGACACCCACTTCCTCTTACCTTTATGCTAATCAGGAGCCATGTGCAGCGCTGACAGATCAAATCTGCTGCTCTCTCTGGGGGGAAAACGGAGACATCTGAAAACAGAGGCGTGGCTGCTGACATTCGTCTATCTGATTGGGGCTTTTCCTCAATATTAAGTAGCCTTCACACAGTTCAGTCCTGCATCCTCTCCTTGTAAATTCAGACTTCGCAAGTTTGATATGGAAAACAAACTCCAGAGTGTGTACTTTATAAAGTCATTCACATCACCCTGGCTATGCTGTTTCACTATCTTAACAATAAAATGAAAGCATGACACTGCCTATTTTTATTTTTTATCTTAGCAACTTAACAGACATCAAAAATGTTGAGGCGTCGTGTAGCTGCATAATATGAGCATCATCTTCATGCATATTTATAACAAAACGGAGTCTATAACATTACTGCCTCCTTTAATTTTCATTGAAAATACAAAACATACCCTCTCTTTCAGTGAATATCGGTTTTAATAATTAATAATGACCATTATAAAGTATAACGCACAATAAGTTTATACAATAGAGAAAATAAAGGCAAGCAACCAGTCAGATGTGCAGAATCAGTGTCTGCGGTTATATTAATTAATATATTATCTTATCCTTGCGCTCAGCCAAAGCACGTTACCTGAGAACTAGTAATAGATTCAAAAGACTAAAGTCAGGGAATATGTCGTTAGATAGAGACAACAAGATGAATTAAATATCACGTTTAACAAATATAGTGAGATTAGATCCAGCAGGAGATCCGTGATGAACAGTCTGACGTGCACAACTCTCATATGGGTATGTGCTCAAAGCACACTGCAGTTCATGCCAGAGAGTGTGTGTGTGGTCACGTGATGTGCGTTTTCACCATTTTAATGTAGACAGAGAGCTGTTCAGAAACGCTGGGTGAAATGCTAGTGTGGACGCGGATTGTTTTCATTCTAAAACGCCGTTTTAATACTAAAACATACTATTGTAAACAGGGCCTGAGCCACCGCACATTATTACATTACAGTAATGTACAGGGGTCAATCATATACAATAAAGTACACTTTCTAAAAAAGCTGATATAATGCATTTTCATTGATCATTATAATAACATGTTTTACTGTAAATGCTCCACATTTGTAAACATATGATAACAATGTCTTTATTCTGTACCCTATACCTGCATAATCTGGACAGACTGAATATTAAATAAGAGTTTTCAGTGTACATGTGGGGGAACTTGACATGCAGTGTCATAAATTTATCAGACTTTGCCTTATTCTTTGCTTGTTCCTTTACAGTTTACTTTAATCTTTTAAAAATGACAAGTTTGTTAAAAGTATTCGCTTAGTTACACCAGTTTCTGATGCATTTCAAGAAAGACATCACTGAGAAAAGAAAACTTTAAATGTGTTTTTTGCTAAATAATGTGCATTCTCTCTCTCTCAGTGTTTACTCATTAAAATGTTCATACATCTCTTTGTAAAAGGTTGGCCAAAACTACACAAAATTCAGTTGCAAAAATCCATCATAGTTCCATATTAATACTTAAATTATAGAGAAGGCCGGATCAATTCACTACTCTAATTTCTCATATATTTTTCATCAAAGCTGCCGTCTTCATCAGAGTAATAGTTTAGTTCTTCCCTGCTGTCCAGAATCCTCTGAAGCTGCAAATCCTCAAAAAGCACACTACAAACCTGACAAAGCCCGTCCTGTTCTTCCTGAACCAGCAGGGAGCGGGTGTGCACCACCACTGACATCCAGAGCTGTTTACCCTGTGCTGCTGATGGACAGATAATCATCCCCAATACACAATACATAAACTCAGGATATTTGTTTTACACTTGACCTGACAACTGCACATCACTTTACACTTTAAACCCAGACATTCTAAGCGGTCAGCAAACTTATGCTAAAAGAATTTGCTGAGTTTCATTTTCTGTGTGGACCACTGAGAGAGAGTGCGTTAAACAACTTTATATTTTTATTGAGGGTATACATGAGAGAAGTGTAAATGCAGTTGTGTTGTACAGATCTTCAGACACTGCTGTTCTGTCGAGCCAGAAAGTAATCTCCTCGTTTCTCGTTCCTTTCACACAGCTGACAGGAGAAAACAGCGAGCACCAGCAGAAAACAGCAGGAGATGACAGCGGCCACCGACCACCAGGACCCGGAGTCTGCAGACAGACGAAGAACACTGAAAACACGTCTAAACACACACGGTTTGATTGAACAACACACTCATGACAGGGTTAGTCCAAAAGTGTACGTGTTAAAGGTGTGCTTCGTCCAGATGTGTGGCTCATGTTGTTCTGACAGTAGCATTAATGAAGCTTTCCGTCATTTAATCAGAATCTGCTGATTACACTAGGACCGTATTCAGTGAACAGGGCTTTACAGGTAATCCTTATCAGTGAGTTCATTAATCATACAATCATGAGAAAATGTCAGGACACCCAACTGAATCCATGCCTTTCCATATCAGGACATAATTACCATACAATTAGGGTAAGGTCATACAATCTGGAAAGAAGGGTGGCACGGTGGCGCAGTGGTTAGCATTGCCACCTCACAGCAAGAAGGTCGCTGGTTCAAGTCCTTGCTGGGTCAGTTGGTGTTTCTGTGTGGGGTTTGCATGTTCTCCTCGTGTTGGTGTGGGTTTTCTCCGGGTGCTCCGGTTTCCCCCACAGTCCAAACACATGCGCTATAGGGGCATTAACTAAATTGGCCGTAGTGTGTGTGTGTGTGTGTGTGTGTGTGTGTGAGAATGAATGTGTATGGGTGTTTCCCAGCACTGGGTTGCAGCTGGAAGGGCACCCGCAGTGTTAAATATGGTGGAATAGTTGCCGGTTCTTTCTGCTGTGGCGACCTCTGAAATAGAGACTAAACCTGAAGAAAAATGAATGAATGAATCAGGAAAGAACAACAAGATGAGTAGAAGTCCTCCTCTGCTGTAGTTTAGTCCGCACCCACAGTGGAGCAAAGGGGAGTTTCTTCAATATGTGGCTGCTGTCGCGAGATTATGCCTTTTGGGGAGTTCTCGAGTCTTACCTGAGCTCAGACTCCTCTCTGTCCCAATGAAACAGGAGGAAGTCCCTGAAGATCTTCCGAGCTCTCTCCCGAGACAGCATGGCAAACACGCATTACTTATCAATCGTCAGTTAATTGTGAACTCTTGAAGCAAAGTTTATTTATAAACTAATTTTGAGAGGATCGTTTGCCACGGCTGGCCAACATTAGCTATCACATGATATATCAATCATATGAATCCAAATACAGAAAAATATCAGGATTTCCTTACCTTAGCCATCTTCATCTTAAAGAATCCCCCCCATCCACCCCGACTCCTTCCCTTCTTTCCTAGCATAGCACAGGGGAGTTCTCGAGACCGAGCTGAGCTTAGACTCCCCTGACTCCCCATGAAACAGGGCTCTCTCCCAGGACAGCATGCCAAAACACATTTTCTTATCAATCATGAGCTAAGTGTGATCCCTTGAATAATCTTTAAAAAGAGGGCTAAGCATAATCAGTGTGCTTCTACACAGTGGCATCTGGAGCTTTAATTTTCAGTGGATTCTGACTGGCTGTCAGTGTTTTATCCTTTTTCGCTTGGTGTGAACGGGTCTTTAAAGTAATGCAGGCGCACACGCACACACACACGCACACACACACACACACCTGTCAGTCTAATATAGGTCAGCACCTCCAGCTTCTCCTCCTGGTTTCTCCATCTGCAGCTCAGCTCTGTGCCGTGGTCTTCTTCATGGAGGATGAAGATCAGCAGCTGCACCTCCACAGTGAGGCCTATGAGTCTGAAAACACACACACACACACACTTCAGCTTGAGTTCAGCTTGATGAGGAGCGCAGAAGCAGGACTTTACTGATGTACAACCTGCTTTCATCTCTTAGGGATTAAGACCTGGTTTGCTCTGTTCCACACACAGCTCAGCTCCTGCTCTCTTCTACTGAACTCTTTTGTAGTACAGTCTGAAATTAACATAAATGTGGCCCACAGCACAGTGTGTTAAAGAAATATGCCAAAAGTCCCTATTTGTCTACACTTTCGGATAGATCTATGACGTGTGTATCCGCGTCCTGAAACTGCCCACAACACACATGTGGAGCAAAACACTATAAAGCTACAGTATGAGGCCCTGTTCCCTTGCCGGTGCAGACTGTATTTTCTTAGATCAAATTACATTTCTATAATATTTGGAGATACTCAGGCGGCGTTAATCAAAGGGGGTTTGAGCACTACTGGTCAGTAAAGTCTGTTCTCAGTAGACGTTCAGCTGGAGCAGAGTTTCTGTAGAGGGCTTTACAGTGAGCTACGCCTCTGTGTAGGTGATGCTGCACATGAAATAACCCATTTAATAACATGTTTTTACTCCAAGCTCTCTTCATAAGCTCAGTGGAGTGTCTGAAATAAACCCTTCAGTGAGATGACTCTGTTGATCTATTTAATAATGACACTGAATCAGTTAAATCCTCTCTTTATAAAGCCACATCGTGGGGACAGCCGTTGTTCTTCTTCATGGGTGTTTGTAGTTTCTATGTTAGAGCGCCCTCTGTCCTTCAGGAGGAGATTTACTGCTGATGTCAGAACTGTGCTTATCTGAGCAGATCTTCATGACAATCACAGCTTTGCTCGATCACATTTGAGATGTCATATTCATTAATCACCCAGCCCTAATATGACTCTGACAGTTACAAAAACTGTTTCAAGACTAACTAATAAAATTAGGAAATAAAGAGTTAGGGGTAATATGCAATAAACTGCCTCCTCAGCTCTTACCCTACTCCTGACTAAAGTTCCCCAAGCATCCCTGTAGGCGCAGTAATGTCACCTGTTCTCTGACTGAAGCGCTCGTCCGGCCATGTGAGAGTATTCAGGTGTGTTTCCGTTGATCAGCCAGGTCAGCTCTGCGGATGAGGAGTTTACAGCCGACACTACACACTGGAGCAGCAGCTGCAAGCCTGAAACACCAAAGCACAGACTCTAAACCACATGAAAAAACCACTTGATTGTCCACTTGATTGTCCACTTTCACATGACGGACTGACTGTAGAGATGAGGCAGTGCAGAAAGCCCTTTATGGAGAGTTCAGCTGTGTTTTACAGGATTTAATACTACAATGGCCACCCATACTGTACACCAACAATCAAAACATGCAGACATATAAATATACCATCTGTATGAAAGAATGTGTTTAAATCTAGTCCTAGCCAATGAAATTATTCTTGGCATTATATCTGTGACTAGCTGCAGCACCGTCTGGACACTATAAGCTCAAGGCCCGCATACAAACAAGAAAAACCTTTTAAACTCTTCATTTAAATGTTTTGGATTTTCCAATATTGTGATACTGTATTTAATATAAAACTGAGTTTAGCAGCCTGTTGCATTTACATTCTAGGCATACATTTTTAATGACATTCTGCAATACACAACATAATGGGCACAGCCTTGTTCAAAGCATGACCTGTGTATAAACATACACTGATCAGCTAAATCAGTGTTGTTAGCAGTGTAGACTCACCAGAATGACTTTCAATGAAGGATCCATTTACAGGAGAGACAAAGTGAGGGGATGATTTTCCTGAAGCTGCATGAAAAAAAAATCAATGATCATGAGGGTTACATCCAGGGCTTAACATTAACACCCGCCAAATGCGGGTAGATTTCAGCTTTGGCGGGTAAGACAGACACTCTTACTAGCCACTTTGGCTGGTTGAAAATCCTTTTAAATTGTGGTTGTCTTAAAAGCAGGGTTCGACTATAAGGATGACCCAATATGCGTGCAAATGTGATCTCAGAATCAAGAAGCAGCACGACTTACAAAAATAATTGCATTTGCGGGAGCAATAGAAAGCAGGTGAATGAGAGGATGATCAGTCGCGCTAACAGCTGATGTCATGTGCGCGACTAAAACGTGTGCACGCTCCAGTTTTCTTCCTTGAAGCAACCGTGCCTGAAATGCAACTGTGACCGGTTCTCTTTCATATAGACCAGATAAAAAGCTATGCTAATGCACCCACAGTCTTGCTGCTTTCTAGAGCTCCAAATATGTCTTTTTGTAAGCAGCACCGGTTGCTTTCGCTTTGAACAGATTATTAATTGGCCTTAACCGTGTGATCATCCTTTCATTATCACACACCGTATGTTTTTCACCTGCTTTCTTGTACCTACGGTTATTTTTGTTTATATGGTTTAATTGCACTTTTTTACTACAACATTGCTTTAATATGAGATTAACTCTCCTTGTATGTGTAGTTAACTGGTGATCTGAGAGACCTTTAGCGAGGACAGACTACTGTGCATATGTTTAATACATGATAATAATTATTTTTAAAAAGTCAATAGTTTTTTTGTTTAGTTTTTTTGTTTTTTTTTAAGAAATGTTTTGTTAAATAAAAAGTATAGTATACAGCTATTCAGCTTGTTTTGACATTTAAAATGTGTGGCTAAAAATAGTTATTTGGTGTGGTCAGAGATAAATTTGGTTAATCCTTAATTTTGAGTTCTGAAAAGTCATGTAAAATAAAAACTGCAGTATAACACTATAAAACCATGACCCATTTGACACATACACGACACACAAAACTTTAAATAAATGAGGAGGCATGTAGACAAAACAAAAGAAAAATCTAATTCAAGGCATTTTAGCATGTCAAAGTCATATTTATGCATATAAAAATATTTTCCCAACAACAAAATTGTGGCTAGTGAAAATGCAGAGTGGCTAGAAACATTGGAAAACTACTAGCCACAGTGGCTGGTGATCAAAAAAGTTCATGTCAAGCCCTGGTTGCATCAGTGTGTGTGTGTGTGTGTGTGTGTGTGAGTGTGTTAAACTCTCTCTGATACTTGCATGTGACAGCACTGGAGGTGACTGGAGGTCTGTTGGAGGTCACGGTGTCTGGTGCAGCTCTCTCTGAAGAACATCATACGTGTTTACAGACACAAAGCAGAAGTTATGCTTATAACACCCATATCATGCATTCATTCATCCATTCATTCATCCATCCATTTATTAATTAACCTGACACTTAAATTCATTCATCCATTCACCTGTCACGTGCACTCTCCAGGTGCGGCTGACGTTGTACTGTGCGTTGTTGACCACCACAGTCAGTCTGCAGGTGTAGAAGCCCTCGTCCTCCACAGAGATGTTTCTGATGACCAGAATGATGCCCTTCTCTATGCTATACCGTCCTTTGCCAACAGGAAGCGCTCTGCTCTCAAAATCCTGTAGTAAAGCAATGACCATCTCAGCAATACAGCCACAAATAGGTCTGAAACCGTACTTAGGCTATGCAATAAAGCGAGATTAGTTAGCTAGCCTGTTAAGTTTGTTTAGTTGGTGCCAGTTCTGGGTTTTAGGTTTTGAATGTAGCTCAGCTCAGCTGCTCCATATTATTATGGCAACAATGAGAGATTAAAGCTGAACTGCCTTCATGTTACCTAAAAACAGAGATTGGTGCAAACTGAAATGTAACGGGCAAGCCAGCTAATCCAGCTGCATGGTACAGGCTCCTGCTTAGATTAATAGTTTACATCTGGTTTTCCACAGTGTGTGGTGACCTACCTTGTGCCACCTGGCGTTTTTCGTCCATGTGTAGTATTGTAAATGTGGGCAGATGATCCTGGTGTCTGCTCCTGCATAGGTGCTGAAGGGCATTAATGTGGTGTTCAGATCTGCAGACACTGTGATAGAAATACTCCCCATCAGACAGAATGTGTCACTCCTGCAGGAAAAACACACCAGTAACACTAGTTACACAAGCAAAAACACAAGTCTTAAAAGGTAAAGGTGTCTGACATGAGGGTGTAGCTGAAGGTTAAGCTGTCTGACCTGAGGGTGTAGCTGAAGGTAAAGCTGCCTGACCTGAGGGTGTAGCTGACGGTAAAGCTGTCTGACATGAGGGTGTAGCTGAAGGTAAAGCTGTTTGACCTGAGGGTGAAGCTGAAGGTAAAGCTGTCTGACCTGAGGGTGTAGCTGAAGGTAAAGCTGTCTGACCTGAGGGTGTAGCTTAAGGTAAATCTGTTTGACCTGAGGGTGTAGCTGAAGGTTAAGCTGTCTGACCTGAGGGTGAAGCTGAAGGTAAAGCTGTCTGACCTGAGGGTGAAGCTGACGGTAAAGCTGTCTGACATGAGGGTGTAGCTGAAGGTAAAGCTGTCTGACCTGAGGGTGTAGCTTAAGGTAAATCTGTTTGACCTGAGGGTGAAGCTGAAGGTAAAGCTGTCTGACCTGAGGGTGTAGCTGAAGGTAAAGCTGTCTGACCTGAGGGTGTAGCTGAAGGTAAAGCTGTCTGACCTGAGGGTGTAGCTGAAGGTAAAGCTGTCTGACATGAGGGTGTAGCTGAAGGTAAAGCTGTCTGACCTGAGGGTGAAGCTGAAGGTAAAGCTGTCTAACCTGAGGGTGTAGCTGAAGGTAAAGCTGTCTGACCTGAGGGTGAAGCTGAAGGTAAAGCTGTCTGACCTGAGGGTGTAGCTGAAGGTAAAGCTGTCTGACCTGAGGGTGTAGCTGACGGTAAAGCTGTCTGACATGAGGGTGTAGCTGAAGGTTAAGCTGTTTGACCTGAGGGTGAAGCTGAAGGTAAAGCTGTCTGACCTGAGGGTGTAGCTGAAGGTTAAGCTGTCTGACCTGAGGGTGTAGCTGAAGGTAAAGCCGTCTGACCTGAGGGTGTAGCTGAAGGTAAAGCTGCCTGACCTGAGGGTGTAGCTGAAGGTAAAGCTGTCTGACCTGAGGGTGTAGCTGAAGGTAAAGCTGTCTGACCTGAGGGTGTAGCTAAAGGTAAATCTGTCTGACCTGAGGGTGTAGCTGAAGGTAAAGCTGTCTGACCTGAGGGTGTAGCTGAAGGTAAATCGGTCTGACCTGAGGGTGTAGCTGTAGGTTCCGGAGTCTGTGGTCTGGCCCGGCAGCAGTAGGACCCCGCGCCCACTCTGCTTCACCCGGTCTCGGTGCAGCCTCAGGCTGCTCTGGTTACTCAGACTCATGTGATCCACATGGAATGAGGAGCTGTTGTCCAGCCGTAATCTTCTGTAACGAATGCCATCTTCCAGAAAAGGGAATCTGATGATAACGGCCTCCCCTGGAGTGTGAAAATCCGGTATCTCTGGACCCACAACCACACAACTGTCTGAAGCAAACACAACTGTTATTAACGCAGAAGCACTGCTCCAGTGAGCACACAATCACAGCATTAACAGTTAATTTGGCCATTCTGCACTGCACTGTAGATCTGTGTTTACTGAACAGCTGGGTGGAGCTAGCAGCTTTAGCTACACTGCTCACATGGAGAAGACCACCAGCCCATCACACCAGTGACCACCAGCCTATTGCCCCATGTAGTAAGGCAAGTAATCTTGGGGTTATCCTGGATGATCACCTGTCCTCCAAAGAGCACATTGCTAACACAGCTCCATCATGCAGGTTTGCACTCTTCAACATCAGAAAAATCAGACCTTTCCTACCAGATCAAGCTGCACAACTCTGGCTACGTTCACACTGCAGGCAAATGTGGCCCAAATCTCTTTTTTTTGCCCACATATGACTCAGATCTGTTTTCGTCATGACAGTGTGAACAGCCCAAACTGTGTGGAATCTGATATTTTTAATTCTGAATAGTGCCATTTTAATATGTGATATACAGATCATATACCCCAGAGGTGAACCGGTTGGCTCAAAAGAAAACCTGTCGCCCCAAAGGAAAACCAGATGCCTCCAAGGAGATCTAGTTGGCCCAAAGAAAAACCGCTTTGCCCAAAGAAGAACCCGTCACCCCAGAGGAAAACCAGTCACCTCATATATGATCAATAAAGAACTGGTGTTTTGCAATCCAACTGCCGTGTAAATCCTTATGCAGGAATTCATGTGACTTTTACATAATTTTCGATCGACACGCATCATTATTCTGTGCTGGTTCGTGCTGCAAACACCCTCTTCTCCTCAGCAGCTAACCGGAATAGTACACAGGGTAAATGCTTTTCCTGCCACTTGTTAGCCAAACATTAACCATTTACCTCTAACAAAATGTAGATTTAACATTAAATGATCACCATAATAAAATTGCATATATAAAATTAACAAAAGACATAGATGCAACGTGCTTTATTGGCTTCATGCTGTATACACGTTGTGTGCATAATAAGCACATTTTGTGCTGTGTGTAGTTGTACTATTGCACATGCGGGTCAGTTTAGGACCATGATCTGTTCACACTGCAGATCTGATATTGACCACATTTATAACAACAATGTGAACAGCCATGCAAAAAATCTAATTTGAGCACTACATAAGCCTCGCAGTGTGAACATCCGAGCTCTGAAGGCTGGACTCCTGCAATGAGCCTTGAATACTGCTGTAGCCTTGGATTAAGTTCAAATCATTGATGCTTGCTTACAGGACAGCACTGGCACTGCACCCTCTTACCTCCACCTGCTGCTGAATGTCTGCACCCCCTCCAGAAGCCTCCGATCAGGGAGTGAGCACTGTGGTACCATCACAGAGAGGCTATAAGTCACTTTCCATTATTCCCCTTCTGCTCTTTACTATACCTCTTAACAGTTCCTATATTTCTTGTGTATTGCCTGTTCATCTTTCCTTGAATCACTGAATGCCTCATTTGTAAGTTGCGTCTGCTAAATGACTAAATGTAAAATGTATCTGTACCGTGCTCATGTGTTTGATGGCCACTGGCATTGACTTGTGTAGGCTGCTGTTTTGTCTAAAATTTAATTGACACATCCATTCTGAATATGCAAATTTTAAAGCAATTATTTTGTTTATTAACGTTATGTTGTGAACAGTAGCTAGAAAAAGGAAGTTTGAGCTGTTGAGTAAGTGTGTCTATAATGTGGACTACCTAGATAACCTTTCCCGCAGTGCTTTGTCTTCTCAGATTAAGCATTTAATGATAAAAACAGACAAACTGCATTCCTGCATGAAGTCATTCTTACCTTTCAGAGTCTGCGCAGAGGCTAGGATTAATCTGACAGAAATAATGGCAATGCATGTGCTGAAACCAGAGAGTCTCTATCAGGAGAGAGCAAATAGCAGAAGAAAACATTACAGTCCACACAAACACCAGCACCAGTGAACAACACATACAGCGGATCTACACAATATCCCAGTAAATGACTGGAAATTTATATTAATAATACATTTTAGTCATGTGTCTCTGCATTACTCTATGATTTCCAGCAATAGTTTATTACAAAATGTACCATTTCCCATGTTCTCATGATCTGTGCTAGAATGTAGACTATGAATATGGCATTCTCACCTGTGTGCTGATGACCATGATGCCAATGATGAAGAGGTTTAATAAGCGTGAAGAGACAGAAGCCAAGGCAGAAGCATGTGCGACAGGCGGACGGATGTTCTCTGTTTTATGGACAGGTTATAGGGGAAACCCTGATTCCACAGACCACGTTTCCTCACCAATACATGGAAATTCCACATTTCCAAATCAGAGAGCTAATCGAACTCATCTTCACAGAACACACAGAAGAAGACAAAGATCCACAGGTAGAGACAGACGTCTGCTGGCAGAGACACTGAAGCCTCAATCTGGCTTCAAAAGCAGAAGCAGGCATATATGGTTAGGGTACTGCATGCAAAAACGAAACAACACAAAAACCTAAGCTGCTGGACAGATCACACGGGTTTATTTGACCACACTATAAGCATATACAGTACACTAGACCTCTCCGGTGATGTGACGGCTACAGCTAATATTATAGTAGGCTTGTTCTATGTCTCTGTCTGATGAAAGTGTGATTTTCTAAAATAAATGCCAGTCTTTGTACATTGCGGGGGGAAATGAGGAAACTGACACACTTTTTGTAGCTTCCCTACCAGGATCTTTATAGGCAGTTAGTTTGCTTCTAAGGAAGTGTAAGATTGTCAAGTATTATACAGCTGGATAATGAGTTTGATGTAGTAAGAGTAATCAGCATGATGCAGACAGATGTTCTGTATGTGGAGTTTTTCAGGCCTGTATCACCAACACACAGATTTACAGACTCCACAGGCCCAACGCTGCATGATAATCATGTTCCTTTAAATAACTGTTACATCAACCTGTCATTCATCACCTTTGACATTTATTCATCATCAAACATGACATGAAATGAGTCATTTGTCCTGTCATCAGCTTGTTCAGATGTCGTAATCTCACGTGACAGACCGTTCTCAGTTTAGACAGACACAAGATTGCATATGCTTGGATTTCTCTGCAAAAGAAATGTTTCTTGCTCAATGGTGTGGTTAGTTGACCACTGTTGAGATTGAGTCAATAAATAGCTGTAATTAGTCATATTAGTTGGTCATGTTTAAGTGTAAAATAAAAAGAACAAAAATTCTGAATGTTCTCATCAATGCTTGCACACTAAATAAATAAATGGATGACGATACAATGTAAATGAATCTTTATATCCTATTGACCTCCTAATAACTGACCAATGGACTTCTTTTTGAGATCTGAAAATGAAAAGGGCTTTCCAAGTGCAAGTTACTTAAAGTAATCTCCCTGTAAACAAAACGAAAAAACCTTCAATTATCTGGGTTGAACACCGCTGGTGACCTACTCAGACCTGCAGCTTCTCCATGAGGAATACTCATCGTTCTCAAGCACAAAACCTTTGGCCAAAGGAGAACTAAAGAACTGGTTGCCCCAGAGAAGAATCAGTTGGCCCAAAGGAAAACTGGTTGGCCCATAGGAAAACCGTTCTGCCCAAAGAAGAACCTGTCACCTCAGAGGAAAACCAGTAGCCCCAGAGAAAATCCACTTGACCCAAAGGAGAACCAGTTACCCCAAAGGAGAACCTGTCGCCCCAGAGGAGATGTGGTCAGCCCAAAGGAGAACCAGTCACTCACTATATCATGTAAATTAAAGACATTTTCCTTTTCATGTTAAATGCCATTTTAAACGTCTCTGATTTGTAGAGTGGTCTTAGGCCCAATCTCAATTCCTCCCCTTGTTTTGCGCGTTCCCGTGAAGGGGTAGGGGTGTCCCAATTCTCTTTTGCTTGAAGGTGTATGGCTAAGGGGTAGGGGTAGATAGGCCTTCGAACTGGGACTTTTCAGGACCAAACCAAGGGGTAAGAAAATTTCCCAGAATACACCAGCCACACCGGAAGTCAGGAGATCCACAAATTAGCATTTTTTGTCATTATTATGAATTTTTACAACAAACAAGCACATGTTTAAATATATTCATAACGGTTTTGGTGTTTTACCGTCATGTTTTAAAAAAAAACGCTAAAATAAAAAAACGCTAAATTTGGCGATCTATAATCCATAATCATAACTCCTGAACAGCAGTCCCACAACATTCTGACACTCGATGACACTCCAATACTCTGTCAGAGCAGTCTAGTGTCTGGGAATGAGCTGTGTACAGTGTCTGCTATAATGTTAATGTTGTTTTTGGTGTGTTTACATGATGAATATGGCCACGGTGTAAATGTGCAGTACAGTTATGATCTTATTGCCACATTAGATTGTTATGATAACATTATAAATGCCTTCAGTGATTTCCTGAAGATAAACACCAAACAATAACACAACTGGAGTAACTACAGCAGTCGCCATCGTCTGATCTCATATGAAGCAGGAGATCGCGATGACATATGATGACGTGTGCAGGTGCTGTCCCAATTCTTAGGGGTAAATTTTGAAGCCCTTCCCCTTCACACTCGGTTTTTTAAGGGGTAGGAGTACAAAATAGAATTGGGATTGGGCCTTAATTTCCCTTAAAACACTGTTGGTCCGAATGTGCCCGATGCCAGCTGCTGTTCTTCACCAGGGTAAAAATGAAGAAGGTTCTGTGGAGATTTTACTGTCTTACATCTAGCAGATGCTTTTGTCCAAAGTGACCAATTGAGGAGGCATTCAGCAATTCAACAAGAAGAGGCGATACACACAAAACCTGCTGATCATACAGAGGAACTTGCTTGTGCTTAGAGAATTAGAGCTAGAGTTGTGGAGTTGTTTTTTTGGGAGAGTGTTTCTACAGGTGGTTTGTGAAGTCCACTCACCTGTGAGAAGCACAGTCCAATATTGCAGTGTTTGTGTCGGTTAATGTGTCATTGAGGTGAAAGAGTGCGTTACCTGTGGGCAGGTGAGTCTTAAA
Organism: Danio kyathit; assembly: GCA_903798195.1. Lineage (NCBI taxonomy): Eukaryota > Metazoa > Chordata > Actinopteri > Cypriniformes > Danionidae > Danio > Danio kyathit. Next base: position 23,805 of record LR812527.1, read on the forward strand.
TTCATGGTTGTTTGTTCTGATTTGTGTATATACGGCAAGGATTCAAACAGGTCTTGTGCCTCCTGCAGGCAGAATACCGCGGTATATGCAGTGTGTATATGCAGTTCTGAATCGAGGCTTATGTACTTCTGTATTTACATTACTATACTACTACTCCGCTATCCATCTCTCAGTTGGTTGTGCATTCATCAGTTTGGAATTGGCTTGTTATTGTTCGGTTATGTTAATTGCTCATTAACATGAGACCGTTTTATCGGACCAATGAAATGTTGAATTGTATTGAAATCATTCTGACTGGTAAACTGTGAGACGCTGTTGTTGACTCTTGGTGTATTAGGCCCAGTGTGGACACCAACAGCAGTGAGCGTGCCTGAAGATCGAGCCATGCACTGTAAGCTAATCAGCTAATGTTGATGGACTTTGTTATTATTTGTGTATTTTGTTATTAGTTGTGTTTGCTAATTAAAAAGCAGCATTTTTATAACTCGGCCTCTGATTTTGGGGATTGCTGCTCCTCTGGAGGTCATGCTATCAGCTGTCCGCATACACTGAAGCAGTCTATATGACTGACGTAAAATACACCGTTTTCCACCCAGGTGCTGAAATATAATTGGTTGAGCTGGCAGTGGGCGGAGCTACAGACCAGATTAAAGACCGACAGAAGCGTGAAGCTCAGGGTCAAGATTACTTTCCATTGCTGACAAACCCTTTAAAAAGACAGAAAGAGCACAAACATCAGTGCTTAACGTAAAGGAATTTATTTTCAAAGGAAAACAAAGGGCCGTCAGGAAAATACAGGACTTCCTGTCATATAGAGAGGACATACGATACAGTGCCACGACTGAAAAAGACAACCAGTCAGCAGAGAGAAGCCGAGACACATCCCATCATTACTAGCATTAGCAAGAGTTATGGCTGAAATCATAATAAAAAATCATATCAAAATAGGACAACAATGGACATCAGATCTACAAAACTCTGCTCGTTTAAACCTCTTCTTCATGGTGAATTTATTTCAGGTCACTTCATCAGGGCAATATCTGACGTTCACAACCGCTAACGAGTAAAACCGAGGAGATCATCAACATTAAAGCTTCAGTTCAGGCGTTTCTATACACGTACGGTTGAGCAATGGCACGATTCTTCTTCAAATCTGAATAAACCATCAGTTCTTTGTTGAAACGCTAATATGATCTACTGCTAATGATCACAAGCAACAGAAATATAGAACTTATAGGACATATAAATCTATAAATACTGTATGTAAGAGAGCAGAAGTGAGGACTCGAAAACAGAACAGATTCACTAAGATGAGCAGAAGAGAGAGAGAGAGAGAGAGAGAGAGAGAGAGTGTGTGTGTGTGTGTGTGTGTGTGTGTGTGAATGAGGAAGGACAGACAGCAGACTGAAATAATAAAGCTCTTTCTAGAGCAGAAGTTTCTCTGGCCTCATGCAAGCTCATCTCCTCCTCTGTGTGGCTCAATCACTTCACACCACAGTCCTGCTTTATTCAGTATATATACACAGTCAGTTACAAATCAGAACAATAATAATTATAATAATAGTCCATGACCAGACAGTCTTTCACATAAAACATGAGGAAAGAGTCCCTACAGAGAGGCGTTTCGGTGTGTGTGTGTGTGTGTGTGATGTTTATAATCTCAGATTCACAGCGGCGCTGCATGACGAAAAACATCCATGTGGAAAAACTCACGTAAACCCATCCTATAAATCAGTCCCGGGTCAGAAGTCAGCTGGTTCTGGAGAGAGTGTGTGTGTGTGTCCGGATACCGCAAACGGAGGATCTTCTGCAGGAACACACACACACACTGAAGCCTTCACTGCTCAACACTATTCATACAGCAGGAACAAGGCTCAAGGAGACAGACAGGAAAGAGGAGAAGAAGAAGAAGAAGAAGTCAGTCCACTGGCCATTTCCTGTTGACCTCACCTGACCTTTGACCTCTTCAGAAGATCTGTAAAGCTCACACTGGAACACTGGGGTTCTGTCGGCATCTCCCACAACACTCCAACTACAGTACAAACTAAAAACCCTAGAAATAAATATAACCCATAAATAAAAGAGAAGCCACTGTGTGTGTGTGTGTGTGTGTGTGTGCGCGCGCACGCCGCCGGACGCCGGGCAGAACTTCAGCGTTCCTCCAGATTCCTTAAACTCTAGAGAAAGACATTTACACAGACTAGCAATAACACTGTAGATACTCAAGCCGGCTCCTCATGCAGAGGCTGCAGGAGGACAGTACGGTGTGTGTGTGTGTGTGTGTGTGTGTGTGTGTGTGTGTGTGTGTGTGTGTGTGTGTGTGTGTGTGTGTGTATGTATGTCTGTCTGTCTGTGTAAGCGTCACTCGCGGGCCTGTAGACTGAGACCCAATCACCAGCTGAGCAGGGAGGTCCGGCCCAGAGTCATGAAGTACACCTGACTGGCGCCGCCGGAGCGCACCGAGGCAAAGAACACCTGTGGGACACACACACACACACACACACACACACAAGGAGAGAGAGTGATTATATGAATACAAACACATACATACACACAAACGGATGCACGCACGCACGCACACACACACAGCGATAGAGAGAGAGAGATAGATAGACAGACAGACACGTCATCTAAACACACAAAAATTATTCAGAGTATGGTCCGCAGGTCCGGGTCGCTTCCACAAGCTCTCCACAGTCACAGAGAAGGTTTCAGAACTGTAATGTAATCATAATTAATAGCAGTCTGCTGTCAGTGTGTGCTGATGGGGTGCAATCGGACCTGAGTGTCCAGATGGGTGGTGGTCCGCTATGAGTAATGCCTCATTCACACTAGCAGCGACTTTGTAGCTGCTTGTCACGATGACGGACTTCTACGATAACCCTACCCTCAGAATGATGATGGACATCTACCCTAACCCTACCCTCAGAATGATGATGGACCTCTACCCTAACCCTCAGAATGATGATGGACCTCTAACCTACCCTCAGAATGATGATGGACCTCTAACCTACCCTCAGAATGATGGACCTCTACCCTAACCCTCAGAATGATGATGGACCTCTACCCTAACCCTCAGAATGATGATGGGCTTCTACCCTAACTCTACCCTCAGAATGATGATGGACCTCTACCCTAACCCTACCCTCAGAATGATGATGGACCTCTACTCTACGCTCAGAATGATGATGGACCTCTACTCTACGCTCAGAATGATGATGGACCTCTACCCTAACCCTACCCTCAGAATGATGATGGACCTCTACTCTACGCTCAGAATGATGATGGACCTCTACTCTACGCTCAGAATGATGATGGACCTCTACTCTACGCTCAGAATGATGATGGACCTCTACTCTACGCTCAGAATGATGATGGACCTCTACTCTACGCTCAGAATGATGGACCTCTACCCTAACCCTCAGAATGATGATGGACCTCTACCCTAACCCTCAGAATGATGATGGACCTCTACCCTAACCCTACCCTCAGAATGATGATGCTGAGAAACTTTAATGCCCAGTAACACAGGGTTCTCCGATCCACCTTCCAGTTATGCCCTCTCACTGCTCTAATCAGCAGCAAGTGCCCTGCGACGTGCACATAACAGTTTTAAGCATGTTCAATCGAATGGGTATTCAAGTGTGTGAGACGTGATTTCTGTAAAGTTCAAACCTCATGATTATGCTTAAAAAACCTTCACACTTCTGTCCTGGGTTTCAGATATTGCAAACCTTTGTTTTTAAAGTTCAGCCAGTTATCCTGGTGAATGAGGTAGAGAGCAGTAAACACTGCTGAAGACATGATCAATCTGTGTGAAAGAGAAGTAGAGCAGGAGATGCCGATCTGGATGAGATATAGAGATCTCCATAGCGTTCTGGAGGACCAGCAGCTCTGCTCAAACGCTCACACTGATCATCCTTTACTGCGGTGTGTGTTAATGGATAAGCTCTGGCACACTAAGCAGGACACACCGATCTGGAGCACATACAGAGATACAGAACCAAGATCTCCACAGAGTTCTGGAGGTCCAGCAGCTCTGCTCAAACACACACACACACCTGATCAGATCATCAGCAGAGATTGTAGCATCTGAAGGTGTGGAAGAAAGAAGACACACGCAGAAACATGCAGTACTGGTGGACCTCCAGAAGCGGGTTCTAGATCAGGACATCAGGAACATGGGAAAGGATCCTCTTTTTGTACCCAAAAAATGGAGGAATGTTTTTTAAGATCTCTAGCAGGAGCTGATGTCTGTCTGAGCTGTGGCCACACACACACACACACACAAACAAACACACACACCCACACACAAACACACACACACACACACACACACACACACACGCACACACACACACACCACTGCAGTCACCTGAGTAATCAGAGTCAGGTGTGATTTCCCCATGGGTTCTCATGAGCATTTGTTTGTATGTGTATTCTCTGGCTCAGATAGAGCTGTGTGTTCTGCAGTGTGTATCGCCCTGATCTGTGCTGCGGTGTGAACTGCGCATCGGTATGTGAAATAACCCATCTCTGAGGATGAGGCCCACACCTGGACACACCTGCAGGATAACACAGCCTAATGCTAGCACTGCTCTGACAGCTCCATGAGCCGGAGGACCGGGTTTCCTCTAATTCCTCTGGTTTAATGCACACATGGCTGACAGTGGGAGATTCTAGATCAGCAGAACCTTCTAGATCTGCAGTTTTATAGACAGCTGAAGGTAAAGCAATGAACAGGACCTCTTTCAGGAGCTGTTTTACCTGCTCCTCCTGTACGGCCGGACTGAACAGGTGTGGAGTCTCACCTTGTCGTTTCTCTCACACAGGAACTTGAGTCTTTGTGCTCTTTTGTGCATGAAGACTCCGTCCAGGTGTCCCGTTTCCACAGAGCGGATCTCGATGGCCTTCTCTCCCCAGCCCATGATCTGGTTAGAGCGAATATAAGCTGCAGCACAAACAGAAACAGCAGATGAAAAACACAAACACACTCACAGCGGCTAGGCAACATTCAGTCTGGAGCTAGCGAATGAGCAGGACTTAGGGTTAAGGCTTAGAGCTAGGGTTAGGCCAATAGAAAATAAAGTTTGTACAGTAGAAAAAACAATGTAAACATATGGAATGTGCCCACAATTCACAAAAACAAATGTGTGTGTATTGGTGAGCATGTCTGTGTATTGTAGAGTGTGTGTGCATTTCTCGTACCGACAGATGTGGGCATCTCGCCCCACTGCAGCACCACGTCTTTGGTGATGCGGCCGTATGTGTTGACGTACACACCCTCGTCCTCATAACACACCAGCAGCTCGATGCCGTCAGTGTTTGGCAGAATGATGATGGCGTGAGACTGAATACTGGTCTGAATCTGCACACAGAGAGAGGGAGAGAGAGAGTGTAAGGAACACTGCGGATCATCCAGATTAGCTCAGCGCTCTTCATGTACATACATGAGTGGGCAGATAGATGTCATAGACCGCTCCAGAGTCCACATCCACTGCATGGAAGCCCGAGCACGACCCGTAGATGACCTTTAACCTCTGACCTTCCTCAACCGTCAGGTCAACCAGCAGCGGCTTGTGCACCAGATCCCCAAACGACTGAAACAGAGAGAGCGTCCATCAGCGATTCATCTGAGAGTGTGTGTGTGTGTGTGTGTGCTGAGAAGTTTGGGATTATTCACCTTAAAAGCCATGAATTTATGGTATGGTTTGGGAGCCCAGGCGTAAACCTCCACTGAGTTTTTGAGAGCCAGAACCAAGAACTTGATCCTCTCGTACTTCACTGCAGAGCAAACAGACGAAACAGCCGTCAGTGAAATAGTTCATCCACAGTCTCACAGGGCTTCACTAACCTGCAGCCGATGCACACTTACCCACTTTGTAGTGCACACACCCCTCCAGATCCCCCACGGTGGTCCAGCCCTGCTTCTTCTCCACCTCGGGGTCATTGTGGAGGATCTTGTTCCTCAGCCAGGACAGATAATAGACTCGCAGCTTATTCTTCTTCCCTGAAACAGTAAATCAGAGCATTGGGAATACACCAGGAGTGTGTGTGTGTGTGTGTGTGTGTGTGTGTGTGTGTGTGTGTGTGTGTGTGTGTTTCCCACTAGCTCCAGATAAACTGAGAGCAGAACGTGGTTTAACACTGATAGTTTCGCTAGAGCAGTCACTGACAGGACATCAACTGAGAAACAGTGGACTAACCGAGCTCTCTCACACAAACAACCAATCAAACTAGAGTCTGAAGACAAATGACAGAGAACATCTGAAACGCTGTAAAACAAAGTAGCAGGTATTTCCATGGCTTTACTGCAGAAAGAGGATCCCTGACAATCGTGGAGGATATCTGTATCAAACTATTGTAATGTTAACATACTAAATATATTACGAGCGGCCGCAGTGTTCCTGTATTAAACAAAGACCTGCCATTCATTTAGAATTAGTCAAGTATTAATGGCCCATTTCCACTGAGTGGTTTGGTTTGGTACACTTTTATGGCCATTTCCACTATCAAGGTACCTAAAAGTGAACCGTACTGTACCACTTTTTGGTTACCCTTTCGGAAGGGTACCAAGCACAACAAAAGTGTACCAAGAGGCAGAGCCAGACGTGCAGCTGAACTCTATTGGTTCACAGAGATACATCACTGGCAGATAATAACATGCGAATGATTATTGAAGAGCTTCTGACATCCGATCCTTTCAGAAACGGACAAATGCGAGAGTGAAGCACGAAAAAACAAAGGAGCGAATGATTCTTTCACCAACCAAACAGATGAACACACTGCCATGTTGAACAATGATCATCAGCTTCTGGACAATTCTGAACTGGGAATGAGGGAATGACTCTCTAACAGAGACTACATGTGCTGCTGAAGATTACACACACAGATGAGAGGATTGCTCTGACTGTGGGCTATATGTCCTGTTGTTTTTGAACCCATATAAGGACTAAATGTCTGCTGTGTGTATTTTTACTGTAATTGGTAACATATCGGGGACTGTAAGGGTCTGTGTGTGTTCATATATGTTTATTTATTTATTTATTTTATAAAATCACAGACGTTACAGTAGGCTATTTCACACGGTCATTGATCTGCAATTATAATCAGATCATGTTGATGAAAGGTTAGTGATGAACATCTATACAGTATTGATGTGTGTAAAGCCTCTGTGTTGTGAGAAGTGCTGCTCATATGATATGCGAGCGACCCATACAGCTTTACTGTAGACATTTCCTCCAGCGAGAATCACGGCCACTCAAACTTTCTGTCCTACACCACACACAACAAAAGGGTACCAATGGTACCTTTTAAGGCAGTGGAAACGCAAGCCTGATAAAGGTGACACGTTTGTGTTCAAACAGCACCAGTGTTCAACCTAACGCATGACATGCTGGAGAAAGCGGCTCATTTGAAGGATCTGTGGTGCTACGACTGAATTGACAAGCACAAATACTGCATGCAGAAGCTGATAAACACTGTGGTTAAGGGTTTACACCTACACTGCACTGCAGCTGATCATCTACACACACACACACACACACACACACACACCATGTCACCAACGCTTTCGAAACCTTCTGTGTGTCATGGAATATTTCCACATGTCTAAAAATCATAAACTACAGCTTGTGTCACCACAACATTAACACGGCTTGCACAATGTCTCAGTTTAGAGCGGTCCTCGTGTTTCCTCACACTGCATGTCCTGTCTGAGAAGTGAGCAGAAACACATGGAAATAGCAGAACATGCCTGTGTTGGTGTAGAGAAACTGACCATGAAAGCGGATGTTACGAAATGGAGAACTGAGTCTGGAAGAAACTGGCTTCAGTATGAGGTGCTCACACTTACCTGAAATAGTGACGAGCACATTGAGTCCCTCCAGGACGTCCATCTGCTGGAAGCGCCGGCGGTTTATGAGCGGGTACACCTTACCCTGACCACTGCGGTCCAGCAGCATGAGCCCGCTCTCCGTCCCCACCAGCAGATTCACCCCTGAAACATGAGCGCGCACACACACACACACGTTTGTTTTTGTGAAAAGTGGGTACATTACACAGGTTTCCATTCATTTTATACCGTATATTATATTGCCCTCCCTACATTATATTGCCCACCCCACCCTACCCCTAAACCCAACCATCACAGGAGACAGTGTACAGCTTTACTCTCTGAATAAACTCCTTCTGTGTGGTTTAGAAGCTTGTTGGGAAATGAGGACGTCACCAATGTCCTCATATTTCACCTGCTTTTTGTAATACCCGTGTCATACCCATGTCATTATACAGATTTGTGTCCTGATATGCCACCAAAACACATACACACACACAGCTGATTTTCAGTGTTTCTCATACTCCTGTAGGGTTTGTCTTTATATCAGAGATGGGAAACTGATGTATGCTGGGCTCGATTGTCACAGGCAGACAGAGTGACTTAAAAAAAAAGGAGTTAATATTTATGTAAACACCATCAGCTAAGCCTATAGTGAAATGAGCAGTGATATAATTCAATTTCAATTCAATTCAATTCATCTTTATTTGTATAGCGCTTATACAATGTAGATTGTGTCAAAGCAGCTTCACATGGAAGATTATAGTGAATTGAAACAAAGTCAGTTCAGTTTTCAGAGATTAAGTTCAGTTCAGTTTAGCTATATAAAGGATCTGTGTTGTGTTATAGCTGGAGAACAGATGGGTCTGAGACTGAAACTTACCCCAGAGCGCAGCGCACAGGATCTCTGAGTTAAACCTCTTCTTGTATTTGCGGATCTCCGGTGTGTCGTTCTGTGGTCGCGTGTTCACAGGATTAACATTCACAACCGAACCCTTGCGGGACGCATCCTGCCGCAGCGCCTCCTGCAGCCGAGCATCATTACTATAACCTGGGAAAACACGACAACCACCATCAATACACACACACACACACACACACAATAAACTGCTGTTTATTTATCTAAGAATTAAGTGAACTTGTACTATAACTCATCTTGTTTCCAGTTTCTTAGAAATGTTCCTGTTGTGTATTATAGTGTGCGGTTGTCGTTTATTGTTGTGCGGTTGTTGTTTATTGTAGTGCGGTTGTTGTTTATTGTGCGGTTGTTTATTGTTGTGCGGTTGTCGTTTATTGTTGTGCGGTTGTTTATTATTGTGCGATTGTTGTTTATTGTAGTGCGGTTGTTGTTAATTGTTGTGCGGTTGTTGTTAATTGTTGTGCGGTTGTTTATTGTTGTGTGTTGTTTTGTTGTGCGGTTGTTGTTTATTGTTGTGCAGTTGTTTATAGTTGTGCGATTGTTGTTTATTGTAGTGCGGTTGTTGTTTATTGTTGTGCGGTTGTTGTTTATTGTAGTGCAGTTGTTGTTTATTGTTGTGTTTTTGTTGTTGTTTATTGTAGTGCGGTTGTTGTTTATTGTTGTGCGGTTGTTGTTTATTGTAGTGCAGTTGTTGTTTATTGTAGTGTGGTTGTTATTGTAGTGCAGTTGTTGTTTATTGTTGTGTTTTTGTTGTTGTTTATTGTAGTGCGGTTGTTGTGCGGTTGTTGTTTATTGTAGTGCAGTTGTTGTTTATTGTTGTGTTTTTGTTGTTGTTTATTGTAGTGTGGTTGTTGTTTATTGTTGTGCGGTTGTTGTTTATTGTAGTGCAGTTGTTGTTTATTGTAGTGCAGTTGTTGTTTATTGTTGTGCGGTTGTTGTTTATTGTTGTGCAGTTGTTGTTTATTGTAGTGTGGTTGTTATTGTAGTGCAGTTGTTGTTTATTGTTGTGCGGTTGTTGTTTATTGTTGTGCAGTTGTTGTTTATTGTTGTGTGGTTATCTTATAGGACCGTAAATTATAACTCAAGGTGTCCCTGTTTGTGCCGGAGGCTGACAGTGAGCTCTCCTGGACGTATGGGGAACTGTGCACGCACGCACGCACACACACATATATACACACACACACACACACACACACACCCGCATCACTCACCTGCATTGTTGAGTGCACTGCCGGTGGATGGAGAGATCTGCAGCAGACGCGGGTCAATGAAGGGAGTGAAGGAGGAGGAAGACTTGTGTTTGGGCACGGTGGGAGTCTGAGAGCCCACAACCAGAAAACAAGAGTCAGACACACACACACACACACACACTCACACACTCACACACTCTGCTCAGGTAATAACATCTGCAAACATCAGCTACAGCTACACAAATGATAAAAACACACTGAAGGACTCGATGGTGGTGGTGAAAATAAAGAAAAGGCTGATGGAAACAATGATCACTGAAAGCCAAAGAAAGAAGGAAATGAAAGGAGAAACTCATGCAGGGGCGCGGGAGGAGGAACTCTTCAGTTCTGCAGCTCGATACACGACGTAACGCATCACAGTCAAATAACCTCTAAATGACATTATATATATATATATATATATATATATATATATATATATATATATATATATATATATATATATATATATATATATATTTACTAACAACACCTAGAATCTTGTATTAATGTCATTTCTGCTTCTTGCAGATCTGTCTATTTTTAATCAAGTGTCTTTGACTATAACCCTGTGGTAATTTATGATTGACGTTTTCCCCGAACACACGGTCACTGACTCTCTGTGATGATCTGTTGGAGTATTTTGACATAAGATGCCATTATTCCGCAGCCAGTCTTACTCTACATTATTGACCACAGAAAGGGTCCTGAGGAGGGCTTGTGGAAACTGATGATCCTCCAGCCAGCAGCGCCACACACTGGTGGACAACAGCATCTGCAGCTGCTGGATTCAGAAGAGCACCAGAGCAAGTGCTGAATTACTCCTCGTCTACAGCAGCTGTGTGTGCAGAACAGTATAGCATTACAAACAAAACCAAGTGCCGTAATCAATGGAGTGGAGAAAGCCGAGACTGACAGCACACTCGAGCTGCTGATGAACACAGGACGCCTGGAGGGTCCACACCACCAAACTCTGCCCTGGAGCACCGCTCACCAAGCTCTTACTAGGTTCACTAGAATCCTACTGGCAGCTGTGTTGAGGAAACCTCTGGAGCTATACTCTGCAGGTCAGCAGCCCTCCAGGACAGACTAATCAGTTTAATCAGCGGGTGTGACTCTCGCTTCAGCAGATCAGTGCTGAAGAAGCCATCGGTGGATGATTTATCAAGCTGGATCTGAGTGTAAGGAATTAGGGATGCACCACATTTTTGTTGAAAGATCTAAAAAAGTTGTATAAATACGTCAACAGGACATTTCCATACACTATCCTGCACACGCCATACTGCCCTTCGCTCTGCTCTTCAGTGGTTGTTAAGGGCTTTATAAATAGTTTGAATGAATGAATCTACTAGTATATACTCAGTATATTTCTTTCTCCATGGCTGAAAACAATTTGGCTTCTAGTATAATTTAAGTTCAGCCCATAATTGTCATTTCAGTGCATCCCCTGAAGGAATTTTGTAAGAAGTTGCATCATAACCGGTCGAGATTAGTAAATGTGTCCGAGTTGGTCCATCCGGGTGTAGAGTCCATTCATCCCTGTGTAGAGTTGGTTTATCTTGGTGTAGAAAAAGTCCGGGTGTAGAGTCTATTTGACCAAGTGTACAGACCAAGTGTAGAGTCTGTCAGGGTGTAGAGTCGGTCAGTCCGTCCAGATGTAGAGTCGGTCAGTCCGTCTGGATGTAGAGTCGGTCAGTCCATTCGGGTGTAGAGTCAGTGAGTCTGTCTGGGTGTAGAGTCAGTTCATCCGTCCGGGTGTAGAGTCGGTCAGTCCTTCCGGGTGTAGAGTCAGTGAGTCTGTCTGGGTGTAGAGTCAGTTCATCCATCCGGGTGTAAAGTCGGTCAGTCCGTCCATGTGTAGAGTCGGTCAGTCCGTCCGCGTATAGAGTCCGTGGGTCTGTTCGGCCGGGTTTAAAGTCGGTCAGTCTGTCCAGGTGTAGAGTCAGTCAGTCCATCTGGGTGTAGCCCGTCCAGGTGTAGAGTCAGTCAGTCAGTCAGGCTGTCTGTCCGAGTGTAGAAACAGTATGGGTGCAGAGTCAGTCCGTCCGGGTGTAGAGTTGATTTGTGCTGCTGTAGAAACAGTCCGGGTGTAGAAACGGTCAGTCTGGGTGTAGAGTTAGTCTGTCTAGAATTAACTGTTCTCTTCGCTGCATCTGTTTTTGTTAGTAATTCTCTGTCTGTTCTTTCATAAATCTGACAGGAGTGTCAGTCACCAGTCTGATTAATTATTCTGACTGACGAGCGGTTAATGAGCAGTTAGCAGTGCAGAGAGTTTGCAGAAGAATCAGTCTCAGTGACAGAGCTACACCTTCCACCAGTCCCTCAGCGGACGTACCTCGCTCAGGCTCAGGCGCGGACCGGGCTCTGGGGGGCCGAGGGGGGATCGAGTGGGGCTGCAGGGGGAGGGCAGGGGCGGGGGGGCACGTGGGCTCTGCTGGAGCAGGTCGGGCAGCAGCGGGTTTCTGCCTCTGACGCAGCTCCTCTGGACAATCTCTACAGGACTGCGGCTAGAAGCGTCTGTCCAGCCGGAGCCCAGCAGCGTAACAGGCCCTGACCTCTGGAACTGAGAAAGGCAAAGGTGTAGATGTAGGTATGTGTGTTTGTGTGCGTGTGGAGGGCAGTGCTGGAAGTCCTGTGGGTCTACACTCTCCGCTTTTACATTAACAGGAGCAAACACCTGAAGAGCTCTTTAACAATAAACAATACACTCAAATGATCTGAAATGAAAAACCTTAAATTAAACAACTAAACCAAACAGAAATGAGGGATATGAGGAAAATGATGGAATAAAGGAACACAACAATGGCCAGAGACTTCAGGAATAAATGACACGGACAACACACCTGCACTGTGAGGCAGAGTGAACATGAAGTCAGTCAAAGCTAGTCAGGTGTCTTCACTATTGAATGCTTGTTCAGGCCAGTGTGCGCTAGTGTTCTGTGGCGTATGCAAGCTTTAGGGCTACAGCTGATGTGTGCATACGTGAATAGGTTAGCACAGCCTACCAAAGCTCATGGTTTTCTGTATCAGGACATACAGTCTATATCAAGGGTGCCCAAACTGGGTCCTGGAGGGCTGGTGTCCTGCAGATTTTAGCTCTAACTTGCCTCAACACACCTGCGCTGATGTTTTTAGAAAGCATAGCCAGAGCTTGATCAGCTAGCCCAGGTGTGTTTGATTGGGGTTACAACTAAACTTTGCAGGACACCGGCCCTCCAGGACCGAGTTTGGGCACCCCTGGTCTATATGGTCCTTGGCAGGTCTTGAATGTGTAGGATAAAAGTTCAGGCAGATAAACTACAATTGCAGAGAACTCACAGCTCATGGTATTTAACATAAATAAAGCAGAGTTAGAGAAGCTAAGATGGATTATCTTATGATTCAGATCATGTAGATGCACTAGTGCAGTGATGACTAAAGTCCTGATCTTCTGGAGGAGCGTCTTCAGTTCCAGACCAACACACTGATAAACTTCTGCTGGTCATCAGTTCAGTGTTTGATTAGCACTGCCTAGCTTATTTCTGTTCATCTGAGTTTATTTGTTAAATTTAAAGACCTGCCAGATTTTTTGTTCTGATATGGTAAAACTGGAGTTCAATAGAGCAGTGGTTCCCAATTCCAGTCCTCAGGCCACCCCAGACCTGCACATTTTGTACGTCTCCCTGATTTGATACACAAGGATCAGTTGATGGATCTCTCTGTTAATGAGCTGATGATCTGATCATGTGTATTAAGGAAGTAAGACATACAAAATGTGCAGGGTGGGTGGCCCGAGGTCCGGAATTGGGAACCACTGTAATAACTCTTTCACATGAAGGCAATGCTTTCACACACTGCGTTTACTGAAGGTGTAGCTGAAGTAAGCATGCAGCAGATAAAGACACCTGCTATAGAGCACCAATGAGCTTCTGTGCTGTACGTGGGAAACAGTGTCTGTCGGAATAGTGCGTGTGGATGATTGTGTGGGTCTGTTTGTGTGTCTGTGTGCACTTCTGTGAGTGTGTGTGTGTCACCTGTCTCATGACCAGCGTGCTGTCTTTGCAGGGTGTAGAGGAGCTGTCGTCGTCTTGCACCACCATAGTCTTCGCTGCCTCTGTCTCACCATTACTGAGTCTGGAGGAGCTGTGGGTCAGAGAGAAGCGTTACTGTAGTGTTCTTACACACATATGCGCGCGCACACACACACTGCTCTCCTACCCTCCTCTGGAGTCCTCTGGGCCGGATGTGGACTCGTCTCCAATGTCCTGCTCCACCTCTTCATCCTCCTCATCGTCAGTGGTTCCGGAGTCGTCGCTGGAGGAAGAGTATTCTGTGGCCTTGTGCTGCGGCCGCACATCCTCCACCGCGCGCAGCTCCTTGGCCAGCGCCGTCAGGTCCTGCCGAGGCAGACAGTGAAGCAGAGATTAACACTTTTTGGTAAAGTATAGCTGACTCCCAGCATGCCGTGCGGTGGTTTACCTGCGGCTCCGGGGCCCGGTGGCTCGGCTCGGGGGCGCTGCCATTAGAGAAGGGCTCGGCGCGCGGTGGGACAGCAGGCGGCTGTTTCTGCAGCACCGCGGCCTGAGGAGAGCCCTGAACGTTCCTGCGGTGCCGCTCATCCGCCTGAAAACAGCAGCAGTCAGAAACACACACACACCTGCCTCACACAGCGGTGTGTGTCCTCAGCACTCTACACTGTGCTCCACATTAATATGAAAAAGATTTTGTTTGGATGGTAATGGATGGTGTTACAGGGTCCCTGAAGGTGTGAAAATGCCCTTGGAAAACCATAGAGAGTTTCTGACCGACCACTGTCCTCCATGGTACAAAGAGAAGAGCGGCGCACTGAAATCCTCTTCACGCTAACGCACATCTGATGCTGCAGAAAACACCTGTCAGTCGCTGCTCTGGGCATTAAAGCAGAGGAACTCGTGGTGTGGCCCCCATCCTGCCCTGACCTCAACCTTTTTGAGATCATTTGAAGCATCCTCAAGCTAAACATACATGACGCTGCAGGCAGTTAGCATCAAAACAGCAGCTCTGGGAGGCTAATCTGATATCCTGAGAGACTCAAGCAGCAGAAGCTATACAGGACCTCAGTGGACGGCAGAATTGTGATGGCGATATTAGAGGGGGAGTCGTGTGTTAACGTGTGTTTGATGAAACAGCTTTTGATTTCAGTAAACATGATCTGCCAACTTCAGCTCTTGCAAAGTACAATGGTGCATTTTTGTAATGAATTATTCTTTAAATATAGATCAACCATAGGCATTATACCCTAACGGCTGTTGACCTTAACTATCCTGACTGTCATCTGCATTGATTAAGAAAATCAGAGAAGATGATCATTTGCATAATAAGTTGGAACACAGGATACTGTACGCCCCAACTCTACATGCTGACTACACTCTCAGTAGTTCACTAAATCAGCTTGTGTGCTGCGTACTGATACAGTTCCCCTTTACTTAAAGGCACAGTTCACCCCAAAACCAATCCTGTCCTCATTTACTCACCCTTCACTTCTTCAAGACCTGTTGGAGTTTCTTTCTTCTGTTGAACACTAAAGAAGATGATCTGAAGAATGCTGGTTCCTGGGTCCCATCAACCTCCATAGTACTCCTTTGTGACTGTGTAAGTGGACGAGCACCAGCAAACAGCATTCTTCAGAATTACTTCTCTTGTATTCAACAGAAGAAAGAGAATAAAGGTGTAGAAGCACAGGAGGGAAAGTAAATGATCATCTGTGGGTGAAATGTGCCTCTACAGTGTTATAATGCAGACTCTGAGCTTTACTAGTGCCGTCTCTCACCAGGAGCAATGCCTGTTCATGCAGGAGCTGCTGCTGCAGGATCTCCAGGTGCCGCTGCTCCTCCTCCAGCTGCCGGCGGATGTACTCCTGCACGCGCACACATACACACACACACACACACACACACACACACACACACAGAGAGAGAGGGCAGGTAAGATTTGCTCCGGAACACATTTTTTAAGGTTCCAGGTGTTTTGCCTCAGCTACATTCATTCCCACATCAGGCAGATCTGATCATACAGAAGACGTTCCACTTCATATGGGACAGACTGACAGCGCTACAACATTATTCACATTAAAAATAAATAAACACCCAATATACAGCCAAATACATCTTGTTCTCAGTCAGCACACTGACCTGTTCTCGGTCCGCTCTGCGCTTCTCCTCCTCTGCCCTCCGCCGCTCCTCCTCCTCCTTGCGCCTCCGCTCCAGCTCCTCCACTCGCCGCTTCTCCTCCTGTTCCCTGCGCCGCTGTTCTCGCTCCTGCTGCCTCCGCATCTCCCGCTCGCGTCTTTGTTGCTAAACACACACACACTGTCAGACATCTCTGCAGCAGTGGTAGGCACTGACACTCACTAAAGGCCTTGAGAGGTCTCAGGTCAGTCAGTGGTGTGTGTGAGAGAGTGTCTGTGCGTGTATATGTCTGCGTGTTCTCACCTCCTCCAGACGCCGCCTCTGCTCCTTCTGCTGCTCAATACGCTTCTGTCGCTCGGCCAGTAGCTGGCGCTTGTACTCCTCCTGCTCGCGCAGCTGCTGTTCCTGCAGGAGCTGCTGGCGCCGCAGAGCCTCTGACCGCTCCTTGTTCTCCTGCTGCAGACGGATGAAATCCCGCCGCAGAGTCGACTCACCCGGCACGTTCACAATAGAGCTGCATAGACAGACAGACAGAACGGATGCACAGAGATCAGAGAATGTCCACCAGTCCAGAACTGATGCGCGCACACACACACACACACACACACACACAAACACACACACGAACACCGTCAGATAGTGTCAGAATAATAGCGGGTTCAACAGTACTGCAGATTCAGACAGTTAAAGCAGCTCCACCGTTAGCCATTGTAGAGCTGTTGGGGGTCCGGAGTTATGGCTAGGGGTCAGGTTCAGGACTGCAGGACTGTAGTCAGGATCAGAACTGGGCACTGCATTCAGGTCAGCAAATCTGTGATCAGGGTTGGGAGTTAGGGGTCTAGGGTCAGGACTGTGTCTTTGCATAGAGCTGTGAGTTAGAGGTTTGGGTCAGAGCTGAGCGTTAGCAGTCAGGGCTGTGGGTCTGGGGTCAGAGCTGGGGGTTAGAGGTCTGTGGTGGTCATGGCTAGCGATTAGCAGTCTGCGGTCAGGGCTGGGCATTAGGAGCCTGGAGCCAGACCTTGGAGTTAGAGGTCTGCAGTCAGGGCTAGGGGTTAGGGATCTGTGGGCAGAGCTGGGGGTTAGGGGTGTTGGGTAAGGGCAGGGGGGTAGTGGGGGGGATGCTGGGGATTAGGGGTCTGGAGTCAGGCCTGGGGGTTAGGGGCTGAGTGTTAAAGCTGTGGGTTTAAGATCTGGGGTCTGAACTGGGGGTTATGGGTCTACGGCCAGGGCTGGGGGTTAGGGATCTGCAGTCAGGGCTGGGGGTTAGGGATCTGCAGTCAGGGCTGGGGGTTAGGAGTCTAGGGTCAGGAATGGGGGGTTAAGGGTCAGAGCTGGAAGTTGGGGGTCTGGGTTCAGAGCTGATAGTTAGGTCTGTGGTCAGGGCTGGGAATTAGGGGTCTGTGGTCTGGGTTCAGGGCTGGGGGTTAGGGGTCTGTGGTCAGGGCTGGGAATTAGGGGTCTGTGGTCTGGGTTCAGGGCTGGGGGTTAGGGGTCTGTGGACAGGGCTGGGGGTTAGGAGTCTGGTCAGAGCTGGAAATAAGGGGTCTGCGGTCAAGGATAGGGATTAGGGGTCTGCAGTCAGGCCTGTGGTTAGGGGTATAGGGTCAGAGCTGGGGGTTTTGGGGTCAGGGCTGTGGATCTGTGGTCAGAGCTAGGGGTTAGGGCTGAGGGTTAGGGGTCTGGGTTAAAAGCTGGGAGTTGGGGGTCTGGGGTCAGAGCTGGGGGTTAGGAGTCTGTGGTGGTCATGGCTGGGGATTAGGGGTCTGGGGTCAGGGCTGGGTTGGGGTTGGGGGGTTAGGGGTCTTTTTGACATGTATGTTTTTAGCATAAAAGTTTGTTAAAATATTTTACTATACCAAACATACATTCTACCACTGTGTGTGTATGTGTGCGCAGGTGTTAGGGTTAGAGTATCAAGAGCTACACCCAGCAAATCAGCACAGATCTTCATACCTGGGCTCTCCCTCCTGCTCCTGCGCCTCCTCTTCCTCCTCCTCACTGCCGCTGTACTCATACTCCGTCTCATCTGCAGAGGGAGAAACCATCACACCATCATGATCACCGCCATCATCATCACACCACCATGACCACCGCCATCATCATCATCATAACCATTATCAAAATTACACCACTGTCACCACATTTTCACCCTCATCATCCTCATCACACCATGCAGCAGAGCAGGGGGCGACGGCGTACCTTTCTCTCCACGCTTCTTGCGGCAGCGGTCCAGGTGGTCCTTCAGCTGTATGCGCACCTGCCTCTCATTGGGCTGGTCCCTGATAAAGGGGTGTTTGAGGAGCTGGTCGGTGGGCGGCCGCTGCGTGTAGTTCTTCACCAGACAGCCCTCGATGAAGCTGAAGAACTTCTTGGACCTGTGAAGGACAGCAGGAGTTTCGCTGAGGCACGGTAACACCACCATGGTAACACCACCACACACTACTACACGTGATGGTACTGACCACTTCTTGGACTTCAGTCTGGGTGGAGGATTTCTGGGTATGAGGAAGAGCGCTCGCATGGGATGCATATCACACAGTGCTGAAAAACAACACACACGCATATACACGCACGCACACACATTGCAGTTAAGATGACAAAGTGGAAGAACAGCACATGAAAGCAAATACAGTGTGGTTATGAAGAGTGTGTGTGTGTGTGTGTGTGTGTGTGTGTGTGTGTGTGTGTGGTACTCACGAGGCGCGCCCTCCGCCATCTCTATGGCAGTGATGCCGCACGACCACAGATCGCTCTGGAAAACAGCATCACTCAGTCAGCAGATTAGGACTCTCTATATATATATACACACACACATACACACACACACACACACACACACACACACACACACACACACACACACACACACACAAACACACACACACGTGCGTGCGCGAGAAGTTTTACCCTGTAGTCGTAGGTGGCGTCTGGGTTCTCGTCGCAGGCGATGACCTCAGGAGCCATCCAGTACGGCGTCCCGATGAAGGTGTTCCTGCGGCCCACGGTTCGATCCAGCTGAGCACTGACGCCGAAGTCCACTGCAGAGGAGCACACACACACACTTCAGCTGACAACACACACACACTGCACATGCAGACATCCACAAACACCTCAGCATGTCGTGACACGGGTGCCTGCGGTCCTTTAGGGTCATCTAAAACAGCTGTTCACACGGTCGACTCTGGAGAGTACTGTCTTAATGATATCAGTATCGCAGTAGTGGTGTCTGTCCATGTACACACACTCAGTGAAAGAGCCGTGTGATGTCAGACAGGGCACTCCTCTGCCTTCAGATATTCATTAGTTTAGTAAAGCGGCTGCTGCACGTTGCTGTGTGGGAATCCCTGCTTGTACAATAGAGCCTCACTACAGTACAGCAAACATGATGAAGGTGATCACGCGTGTTGATGAAGGGAGTCGCTCAGCGGATGGGCTGTACTGCGCACGTTTCCTTCTATATCTAAGCAACCAGAACAAACGCCTGACATCACGACGGTGTCCGGATCCCTCAGCGCTGTTTAGAGTTAAATACATAAGCTATCTGTGTCTCTGATGCACCGCTCGATGCTTCTTATGTTCAGCGGCACTGAAATCCATACACTGACTCAGTCCGGTGAACCGGTTGCAGAGCTGCTGGTGCCATTATAGAACTGAGGTTCAGTACTCAAACCCACACATCACACACAAACACACATCACACACACGTCATACAAACACACACACATCACATCAAACGCACATGCAAACACACGTCACACACACAGTCAGGCTTACCCAGCTTGACCTCTGCGTTCTCAGTCAGAAGCACGTTTTGGCCCTTGATGTCTCGGTGGATGACGTGATGAGCGTGCAGGTGGGCCAAACCCTGTGGAGAGAACACACAAACTCAGCTCAGACACACACGCACACATGCACGCACACACACACACACACACACACACACACACGTGCCCTACCCTGAGGATCTCTCTGGAGATGTAGGCGATCCAGTCCTCCTTCAGTGTGTTCCCTTTAGTGTTCTTCACCAGGTCAGTGATCGAGCCGGCGCCGCAGAACTCCATCACCAGCTGAAACAACAACAGTAGTGAGTGTGTGTGTGTGTGTGTGTGTGTGTGTGTGTGTGTGTGTGTGTGTGTGTGTGTGTGTGTGTGTGTGTGTGTGTGTGTGAGTGTGTGTGTGTGAGAAAGACTGACCCACAGCTGGTCGTCATGTCCCGGTGGGCTCTTCTTAATGAACGCTCCGTAATAAGTGGCGATGTTCCTGTGATGCGAGTACTTCTTTAGCATGTTAATCTCCAGCTTAATTTCCTCTTCTTCATCCTGCACACACACACACACACACACACACACACACACACACACACACACACACACACACACACACACACACACACACAGGTGAATGATGCCCAGAAAAGCTTCATCTCGACATCAGCTCTTTCTTCCTGCGCTGAACAGAAGCCCCTGAGCTGTACGAATGCGCACACACACTAGGGCTGGGTGATATACAGGCAGCGCAGAATTATTAGGCAAATCAGTATTTAAAAAAATAAACTGTCCATGAACTGAGAAAAGTCAAGCGTGCAGCTGCCAAGATGCCACTTGCCACCAGTTTTGCCATATTTCAGAGCTGCAACATCACTGGAGTGCCCAAAAGCACAAGGTGTGCAATACTCAGAGACATGGCCAAGGTAAGAAAGGCTGAAAAACCACCACCACTGAACAAGACACACAAGCTGAAACGTCAAGACTGGGCCAAGAAATATCTCAAGACTGATTTTTCTAAGGTTTTATGGACTGATGAAATGAGAGTGAGTCTTGATGGGCCCGTGGCTGGATCGGTAAAGGGCAGAGAGCTCCAGTCCGACTCAGACGCCAGCAAGGTGGAGGTGGAGTACTGGTTTGGCCTGCTATCATCAAAGATGAGCTTGTGGGGCCTTTTCGGGTTGAGGATGGAGTCAAGCTCAACTCCCAGTCCTACTGCCAGTTTCTGGAAGACACCTTCAAGCAGTGGTACAGGAAGAAGTCTGCATCCTTCAAGAACAACATGATTTTCATGCAGGACAATGCTCCATCACACGCGTCCAAGTACTCCACAGCGTGGCTGGCAAGAAAGGGTCTAAAAGAAGAAAAACTAATGACATGGCCTCCTTGTTCACCTGAGCTGAACCCCATAGAGAACCTGTGGTCCATCATCAAATGTGAGACTTACAAGGAGGGAAAACAGTCCACCTCTCTGAACAGTGTCTGGGAGGCTGTGGTTGCTGCTGCACGCAATGTTGATGGTGAACAGATCAAAACACTGACAGAATCCATGGATGGCAGGCTTTTGAGTGTCCTTGCAAAGAAAGGTGGCTATATTGGTCACTGATTTGTTTTTGTTTTGTTTTTGAATGTCAGAAATGTATATTTGTGAATGTTGAGATGTTATATTGGTTTCACTGGTAAAAATAAATCATTGAAATGGGGATATATTTGTGTTTTGTTAAGTTGCCTAATAATTCTGCACAGTAATAGTCACCTGCACACACAGATATCCTCCTAAAATAGCTCAAACTAAAAACTAACTAAAAACTACTGCCACAAATATTCAGCTTTGATATTAATGAGTTTTTTGGGTTCATTGAGAACATGGTTGTTGTTCAATAATAAAATTAATCCTCAAAAATACAACTTGCCTAATAATTCTGCACTCCCTGTAGTCTGCATTTACTGACCAGCACTAGTCAATATTGATAATAATTAAAGACTGAGTGTGTAGTTTGGCTGTGAAGTGCTTTAGTCTCGTTTGTTGAGCGTGTGTCCTGGAGGCAGTGCCAATAGAGCATGTTGAGGGATGTAAACAGTACCGATGGTCTCAGTGTATTTCCCGTTTCACATGTTTCATTTCTACAGCTGCTGAGAATTTAAAGAGAGCCTCACACTGATCAATAATGTGCTGAGAGCTGCTTTAACGTGAAGTTCTGACTGAATCGCCTCTTGTTACAGTTATGAAAGAGTTTGTAATGAGCCAGGGACATCAGCACACTGAGATGGTGTATAAGCTTAGAGCAGGGGTGTCCAAACTCAGTCCTGGAGGGCCGGTGTCCTGCTGAGTTTAGCTCCAACTTGCTTCAACAAACCTGCCAGGAAGTTTCTAGTGTATCTAGTAAGAGCTTGATTAGCTGGTCCAGGTGTGTTTGATTAGGGTTGGAGCTAAACTCTCCTGGACACCGGCCCTCCAGGACCGAGTTTGGACACCCCTGGCTTAGGGTGTAAGTTTGTCATTTCCAATGGAGGCGCAGGACTTGCATGACGAGCACATGAGAGTGGAGCACACGTGACACACGCACATTATCCAGGTACACCTAGGTGAAAACACCACACCTGTTCTGAATGTTACAGATGTCCATCACACACACTTCAACATGTTATTGATCAGGTTTAAATCCTACATCTGTTGGTAAATTACATTCAATAATTATTGATATCGACTGATATGAACATGATATCCTGATCATTTATTTGTAATAATCGCCCAGCCCTAGCTCACACTGTACATGTCAAATCAACACGACACACACTACACATTATTTGCTTATTGGCAGTTAGCAAACCAACAGCGCCCTCTACAGGGCAGGAGTGTGAAGCGCAGGTGCTCTGCAGCACAAAACCCTTCCTGATTTAAACAGCTCCTAAATAAAGATCATTATTTTGGTGAATTTGCACTCATAAACACACATTAGAGTGAGAGATAGTTAAATGTGTTTGGAAATAAATGCAAATGTATATGGAGGTCGTATGTCTGTCTGTACGGGAAGAGCTCGCTGAGTGTGGCCAGAGATTCTGAAGCATGTTCTGCTAATGCTACTCTGGTTTATCAGCTAACACACTGGCAGACCTCATCAGCACTGCGGGCTCCAGCCGCTAACACTGAGCACAGTTTAACCTGCAGCACATTCACTCAACACTGACAGATGAAGAGTCTGCGCTAGTGAAACTCCTCATGCTATATCAGAAGAGTAGAAACACATCAGCTGGATTATAGACCGCTCTGAGAGGCTCACACCACAGAGAAGCACTGATCAGAGACTCACACTAGTTTAGTGAAGACACTTGTGGAGCTGAAGCAAACTCTCTGAGCTTCAGACTCTTCATTAACTGACTGGGGGGTTTCACCAGCAGATCCGCTGATATTCTACAATCTGTTTTTCCACAAACACACGTCAACAATCACCCTATCCCTAATTATGCTGTCTGTTTTAGTGAGATGACGCTACATACAGCATCTCTGCAGCTGAACTAACCATTCTCCATATACGCTTATTTCACCGCCATTTTAGAACACGAAAGCGAGGCTGCGGTGGGAGGAAAGCCGGAAGTATAGGATCAGCACTGTAAACATTGCAACAATATGCTGTGTGCCATAAACCTCCAGCTGCTGCTGTGACTTCATAATGCAGAAATGGTGTAAACATCACTTTAATATCATTCCGTTCAGTTTAATATAAACAATTAAAAGCATATTAGGCGTCAAACAACATCACAATCTGTTTAAGAGTGATACGCTTAAGTGTCCTCCTAGACTTCAGTCCAGGGCAGCAGGTAAACACCGTGGGGACGCTTCCCTGCTTCAGCCTATGTAACCCGGTGAGTGATAAAACAGTGCAGTCCTCTGTAGCACTTCTTCGTGTTGTCTTTAACAGTGTTGTCCCGGTACTGAAGTTTTAAAAATGTCAACTTCCCGCTAACATTTACGCGCCGCTGAGCGCGCTCATAAACACCGCTGATTTGCCGTAGTGTTCACCAGTGCTCAACAGAATGACTGTGAAGGTTATCAGCTTCCTGCTGTTCACAGATTGAAAACACACACAGACGGATATTGGAGCGTTTTAAAGCCGTGAAGATCAGTCGATTCATCAGCGGATCGCTCGTCTGTGTTTGCACTCAGTAAACAGCGGTGAGGTGAACTGATGACCTTCACAGCCAATCAGAGTGATTTCTGTTGAGCACGTGAACACAATGGCCAATCAGCGCTGTTTAAGAGCTCCATGAACAGCGTCTTAAATGTTAACGAGAAATTGGCGTTTTTTTATATTTCATTTTGGAAATTTTGTATGGTGACTAGTCTAATATAGTGAAAGACTCAGTTCATTAACTTGAGTTTGATGAATGGCATCTAAAATGTGTGTTTGGGAAAGAAAACGTTAGCTAAGTAATGCCATTTCCCTTAACTTAGCTGAAAATGAGGTCAAATATCCCTTTTTATTTTCACTATTCATTCAGAACGGACCTTAGGGTCACTCGGAAGGCGCTGAAATCATAAATTTGTGTCACTTTCTCTTCGCTGATAAGATATACAGCCAGGTACTCAATATTCCTGTGTGACTCAGTCTATACTTCCGGATTTCTTCCCACCGCAGCCTCGATTTCACTGTTAATAATGGCGGCCGCGTGAAATCAGTCTATAGTGAATAACAGTGCTAATCCTCTGTCCTCCAGCAGGGGGCGCCTGTAGACCCGCAGCAGGAAAGCTGTTTGTCATTGGTTCCTGCACTAAACACAGCAGTGGTGTCCAATCCAGCAGGACTTTCTGGACTTCCTAAACTACAGCATTATCCACAGATGAAGCTTCAGAATCAGACAGCATCTACAGCCATCAGAGAGCAGAACCGCAGTCAAGACTTTCAACACAGAGTCACATCTCTCTGAACTGATCGATCATCTCTGAACCCTCTATAGGCTCCTGTTGTGTGTGTTACGAGTGTGTTCAGATGAGCAGGTCCAGGATCAGTAATCCACTAACACACACAGATCTGGACACTCACCTCAGTCACGTCCATCACTTTAATAGCAGCCAGCTGACCCGTCTTCACATGTCGACCCTGAGGGAGAAACAGAAGAAGAGGATCACCATCAGCCCTGTCACACACACACACACACACACACACACACACACACACACACACACACACACACACACACACACACACACACACACACACACACACACACACACACACACACACACTGTAAAACTGCTGAAACTGAGGGAGAAACAGAAGAAGAGGATCACCATCAGCCCTGAGTGTCTCACACACACACATGTAGCGTGAGGAGAGCTGTTCAGAAACACTAGCTGAAATGGCAGTGTGGACGCGCATCGCTCTCATTATAAACACAGTTTAAAACACACACACACACACACACACACACACACACACTGATGTGAGGCCTGCTGTATATCTGCTGTATAGCTAAGCAGGGTTGAGCCTGGTCAGTACCTGGATGGGAGACCACATGGGAACACTAGGCTGCTGTTGGCAGTGGTGTTAATGAGGACAGCAGGGGGCGCTCAACCTGTGGTCTGTGTGAGTCCTAATGCCCCAGTATAGTGAAGGGGACACTACACTGTCAGTGAACGCCGTCTTTAAGATGAGACGTTAAACCGAGGTCCTGACTCTCTGTGCTCATTAATAACCCCATGGCACTTCTGGTAAAGAGTAGGGGTGTAACCCCGGTGTCCTGGCCAAACTCCCTCAATCAGCCCTTACCCATCATGGCCTCCTAATCATCCCCATCCACTGAATTGGCTCTATCACTGGCTGCGTCCGAAACCGCCTACTATTCAGTAGGTACTGCATTTGAATTTAAACGTACTACTCGGCCGTTGGAAAAGTACGTTCTATACAGTATGAATGTGAGCAGTATGAATGGAACTCGGACGTACTACATCCGCCATTTTGTCATGGTCACGTGACCTACCTGCGTCAGTTGCGTCGCTTCACGTCCATTCATAAATTCTCTCGCGGGGCATCATGGGATAGCGCAGCGTCCATGGGATGCGCACTTCAGAATCTTGCCGGAAGTAGTAAGTCATCCGGGTACTTCTCGCATACTGATTTTCGAATTCTAAGAATTCGGACATACTACTCGGCTCGCATACTGATTTAAGCGTACTGTATAGTATGGAAGTATGCGGTTTCGGACGCAGCCACTGTCTCTTCACTCCACCTATAGCTGGTGTGTGGTGAAGCACTGGCGCCGTTGTCCTGTGGCTGCCGGAGCATCATCCAAGTGGAGCTGCACACTGGTGGTGGTGTGGAGAGACCCCCCTCATGATTGTGAAGCGCTTGGGGTGTATGGCCATACACAATAAATACGCTATATAAATACACATTACATCTGAAGGAAAGAGACTCCAGCAGAGACGGCCATATAGACCAGCACACATACAGACTGATCTGTGTGTGTGTGTGTGTGTGTGTGTGTGTGTGTGTGTGTGTGTGTGTGTGTGAGAGAGAGAGATGCAGCCGCTCCAGTGTTTGAAAACAGCACAGTTCAGGCCTGCTCCAGTCTGCCTGGTTACAAACTCCCTCCACCAATCAGAGAGCAGCTCTGAGGTCACATGATTGCCGGCTCTCTGGGGCTTTGAATCATAATACATGAGCAAGCCGACTCGAGTGAGTGTGTGTGTGGTAGTCTGATCCACCTCACACACACACACACACACTGATTACTGAAGGTGTTTCTCCATGACAGAAAAAGCAGCACACACACCACAGCAGAGAGTTCAGCGTTAAGAGACTGTGTGTGTGTGTGTGTGTGTGTGTGTGTGTGTGTGTGTGTGTGTGTGTTTTACAGCCGATGATGGAATAGAGGACTACAGGCAGAGGACAGAGACAGTAGTGTGACACTCCTGCATGATCACACACATGCACACACACACACACACACACACACACACACACACACACACACACACACACACACACACACACACACACACAGGTGTCATAAAGCGTCTGGTTCTGCTGTAATTCTGCTGTAAAGTGTTTAGCAGCGGCTGCAGTCATGTGACAGAGCTGGCGTCTCATTGGTCGACTCAAAAGAAAACAGTGGCAGGGGCCAAGTCAAACACACACATGATTATTGCTGAGCACAGCAGTGTGTGTGTGTGTTTTGAGGATCTCCTCTGGATGACCAGGACACACACAAATCCTAGATACACTCAGGCTCTCTCTCTCTCACACACACACACCAACACTCAGACTCACACACACACACACACACACACCAACACTCAGACTCACACACACACTCACACACACACTCACACCTGTAATGAGCTCGTCTCAGCATTAGCTGCTAGATGTTATATGCTGATAGCAGATGTAGAATTGTAGGGTTTATGCTGATTTACTAATGTATGCTGATGATGCTGATGATGATGATGATGATGATGATGATGGAGAAATCAGACTGAAGCTGCTGCTAAATGAACAAATGAAATGCTAAACACTTTTAAATGGTCGTAAAACTCCAATCTCTCGTTAAATGTCTGTGTGTGTGTTTCTCCAACAGGGGTGAGGCTGGAGATGTGGAAACGTGGAAACATGTCTCTGTGTGAGTGTGTGTGTTTCCTCTGGTGCTGTGTGTGATCTGCTGATGTGAATACACACACTCACAGGTGTTGTGCAGGTAGGACAGTAGAGGTGTGCAGGTGGACTCAGGAGAGCTGAATATATCCGTGTAGAGTGAATATAAAGTGTGTAAAGCCGAAGACTCTAGAGTACACCAGACGGCTCACTCCTGTAGTTCTGAATGGGGGAAAAGTGACGCTCAATATGGCAAATGAAGCCCCGCCTACTAGTACAGGATCCAATCAGTGATCGTGTGACACTCTGAATGAGTAGTCACATGTAAATATATGCATATGTATAATTATTCCTTAATTAAATATGATAATTATTGTATATATTGTTACATCTAATGTTGTATTCATTTGAATTACCTTGAGTGGAGAAAATGAGTTGGACAGTTTGTTGTCTGAGGTTGCTAGGGTAACGATGAGCTGCTGGACTGTCATTACGAGAGCGACTCGACTGTGAAGAGCAACGAAACTTTGACTCTCTCATATTTCTATCTTTTAGGTGGGTAAATTCTGTCATAATGTCATTGAAATGTGAAGAATACATGTTATTTGAGTGTCTTAACTAGTTTACTGAGGGTAACGTGCAGTCAAATAGTTACTTTGTAGCGAAGATTGTATCTTTTTGCTGACAATGTATCAAAACAGCCGCCAGCGGCCGATGTGTTAATTGGTAACTCTAAAGTTTATAAAAAGAGCTCCACCTCGCTTATGTTCAATGTAGAGGTTCTATTTTTATACTAAGGTTGTTAAAAAGAGTATTAATAACTATTTTATTTGTGTAAATGTACTTTTAACCAAAGATGACAGTTATACTCAATGACTGTAACGGATTTGTTTACATTTGTATTTCTCAGAGCTAGTCCATACAGAGCAGATTTGATACTGTGCTAGAGATATTTTTTGCTTAAAGGGACACTTTGCAAAATGTTTAATACTTATGAAGCCTACCTTAATGTGATATAGTAAGTATAGTTATCGTATAGAACTAAGTAATACCCTGTATGTGAATAATATGTTTATGAATGAGCTATTTATATATATGCACATAATGCATATTTATTGAGACAAGACAAGGGTTTGTTGGGTATAATACACTGTTTAATGATGTTGTATAGTCTGTTTTAAGTATTACTGCATAGAAATATTTATGAAATTATAGTATATTGTGATCAACTGTCTGTAATAAAGATTACGAGAGCGACTCGACTGTGAAGAGCAACGAAACTTTGACTCTCTCATATTTCTATCTTTTAGAAATGTAAACTGCAGCACCGCCAGCTCAACGCCGGGCGTGCTACAATCGCTATAGACTGACGGAGAAGCTCAGAGCAGACGTCTGCTTTTAGCACAGTTTGGTGGTCAACAAACACACTGGAGTCTCGGCCAACACGTGCTCCATAGACATGAGGAATATGTCCTCATAAAGCCTGATGTCTGTTCTTTTAACCCCCAGGGGTGGAGGACCGTGTGTATGTGTTTTGATGCATCTTCTCCTCATAACGCCGAAAACAACTTAAATGACACTTTCAGTTTTGATCGTATACAGCAGGGGTGGGCAACTCTGTCCTGGAGATCGACCTTCCTGCAGATTTCAGCTCCAACCCTGATCAAACACACCTGATTTAGTACCTGAGGAGCGCTTGATAATTACAGCCAGGTGTGTTTGATACGGGCTGCAACTGAACTCTGCAGGAAGGTCCATCTCCAGGAATAGGGTTGAGCACCCCTGCTCTACAGATAAGAGCAATACATCAATATAATCTGTTAGGGGTCTAGTTTTTTGTGTACTTTCACAGAGACAACAAACCTGTGTGCTTTTGCAAAATAAGGATTTTAAACAGTGTAGGCATTCTGTCTTTTCTCTCTCTGTTTTTAGAAACATGTCAGTAAAATGCACTGAAACTCCACGAACACAAAACACACAGACACGAGACATATATCTACAGAAAGCTTGAAGTGTCTACTTTTAAACGCAGCGAATTCACCATTTTCACTCAGAAAGTGACTTAGAAAATTCAATTCAATATATTGTTTTCTGTGAGCAAGTAAACAAGACGATCTCACATCACTTTGAAGCAGAAACACTAGGCTACAAGATCCAGTCCTCTAAAGTCTTGTGAACAAGTGTTCTCTGTGTGTTTCACAGCCTTGTTTCAGTGACTTCAAAATGTTAGTTTTTCACTAACCACACATAAACATTTCTCTCTCAAAAACACAAACGCACACAAACATGCTGCTCAGGTATTACTGTCGCCCAGCCTGTGCTGTTTACAGTGTTTTCACACTTCAGCCATTAATATGTTATTAAGATACTGAAAACAACACAGATGTCAGTGCATGTCAAAACTTCTCCATGGCCCCAAAACACCCGTAGACCCCTGGGGGTTAAATGAAGACAAGCGCTTTTGGTTTTGTAATCAGTATGAAATAAACATTTCATATGAAACACAGCTACAGTCTGTCCTGTCAAACACACATCACATCACAGCAACTACTCAAACACCACAGACTAGTAAACAGAGAGTCGCTGTCATTTCTGGAGGAGATTCACCATCAAGACCGAGCGGTGGATTACTTCAGAAGAGCAGCGCGACCAGACCATCATTACCCAGAGGATTAATTCTTTGAAACTTCAATATGAATGTATGCAGCTGCATTGCTTAAGTATAGTAGCCTAAGGTGAGTACACACTGCCATAAATACAGCGCTATCAATAACTTTATTTCAGTGTTTCTGTTTTCAGCCTTGCGTTCCTCTTCTGGTTCTCAATAATGATGATGATGATGATGATAATTGAAGTGTGATATGCACATTATTATTGCAGCATTATTAATGACACTGTATAACAATAATGAATATCTTTACAGTGCTGTGACGGTTGGGTTTAGGGTTGGGGTAGATGTACGCGCTAATAAACTAAATGGGAAATTTAATAAATAATAAAAGTAATTTTCGTTAATTTCCAGCCCCAACCACATCCGATCTAGCAACAACCGCTGTAGACACAGCTGAAGTAGATCATCAGGGCTGTTCTTCACATAATGGGGTTCAGGTTATCAGTCATTTTCCAGCCTGACCAGCAAAGACCAGCCTGGAAATGGCCAAAACCCCTCTAAAACCAGGCTGTTGGACCAGCTAAAACCAGCCAACCAGCTTTCTGATGTGGAATAGCTTTAATTATAACATACGCCATGACCTCAACATTTAGACTTCAATACCATACCTGAATCTGTATTGTAGTATTGGTGCTGTGATGCTTAATTTAGGCATCATATCATATTTACTTATCATTAAAACACTGTTAGATTGCATCCCAATCACTAGGAAAATCATTTTAATTGATCAGTCAACACTCAGTGATCGCTGTCAGCTGAAGCAGAGCAGAACCACGTCAAATAAACACAAATAAACAGCCATTAATGAATGATGAAGTGTACATGCAGATGAGCACATGAGCTGCTGCTGGCGGCTCTGCCTCCAATGTCTCAGGCTTCAACTTTGAAAACTAGTGTGGTGTCCAGCCTGGAGTAGCGCGCGCACGCGCTCACACACACACACACACACACACACACACACACACACCACTGACACGGTTCACAGAAACCAGAAGCCGCGTGTCAGAGCGACTGATTAAATACATCAATACACAGTTTGACCAATGCGTGCGTGATTCATCAACTCCTTATCAGTATGTGAGCTGGAGAGTGTCTGCGAGGAAAAACAGCTTCACACACACTCCACGCGCTCCCCCACACCGCCCCCTAGTGTCCAGCACACAGAGCTACAGCTGTCCCTCACAGCACCAGTGCTAGTCACAGGAGGAATCGCATCACTTTCAGAGCAACGGTGCCGCGAGTCCAGTCTGGGCCCATTATAATCGCACAGCACTGATTTCTCACTGTTGATCATCACACACACGCCATCAGCATCATCACGCACACACTGTCAGCATCACGCACACGCCGTCAGCATCATCACGCACACGCCTTCAGCATCCCGCAGACGCCTTCAGCATCATTACGCACACGCTTTCAGCATCATCACGCACACGCCATCAGCATCATCACACACACGCCTTCAGCATCATCACGCACACGCCATCAGCATCATCACGCACACGCCATCAGCATCATCACGCACACACCTTCAGCATCCCGCACACGCCTTCAGCATCATCACGCACACGCCTTCAGCATCATCACGCACACACCTTCAGCATCCCGCACACACCTTCAGCATCATCACGCACACGCCTTTAGCATCATCACGCACACGCCTTCAGCATCATTACGCACACGCTTTCAGCATAATCACGCACACGCCATCAGCATCATCACACACTTGCCTTCAGCATCATCACGCACACACCTTCAGCATCCCGCACACACCTTCAGCATCATCACGCACACGCCTTCAGCATCAGGCACACGCAATCAGCATCATCACGCACACGCCTTCAGCATCAGCACACGCCATCAGCATCATCAAGCACACGCAATCAGCATCATCACGCACACGCCTTCAGCATCAGCACACGCCATCAGCATCATCACGCACACGCCTTCAGCATCATTACGCACACGCCTTCAGCATCAGGCACACGCCATCAGCATCATCACGCACACGCCTTCAGCCTCAAGCACACGCAATCAGCATCATCACGCACACGCCTTCAGCATCAGCACACGCCATCAGCATCATCAAGCACACGCCATCAGCATCATCAAGCACACGCCATCAGCATCATCACGCACACGCCTTCAGCATCATCACGCACACGCCTTCAGCATCATCACGCACACGCCTTCAGCATCATCACGCACACGCCATCAGCATCATCACGCACACACCTTCAGCCTCAAGCACACGCAATCAGCATCATCACGCATAGGCCATCAGCATCATCACGCACACGCCTTCAGCATCATCACGCACACGCCTTCAGCATCATCACGCACACGCCATCAGCATCATCACGCACACACCTTCAGCATCACGCACACGCCATCAGCATCATCACGCACACGCCTTCAGCATCATCACGCACACGCCTTCAGCAGCATCACGCACATGCCATCAGCACCATCACGCACACGCCATCAGCATCATCACGCACACGCCATCAGCATCATCACGCACACGCCTTCAGCAGCATCACGGACACGCCTTCAGCAGCATCACGCACACGCCATCAGCACCATCACGCACACGCCATCAGCATCATCACGCACACGCCATCAGCATCAACACGCACACGCCATCAGCATCATCACGCACACGCCATCAGCATCATCACGCACACGCCTTCAGCATCATCACGCACACGCCATCAGCATCATCACGCACTCGCCTTCAGCATCATCACGCACACGCCTTCAGCATCATCACGCACACGCCTTCAGCATCATCACGCACACGCCTTCAGCATCATCACGCACACGCCTTCAGCATCATCACGCACTCGCCTTCAGCATCATCACGCACACGCCTTCAGCATCATCACGCACACACCTTCAGCAGCATCACGCACACGCCATCAACATCATCACGCACTCGCCTTCAGCATCATCACGCACTCGCCTTCAGCATCATCACGCACACACCTTCAGCATCATCACGCACACGCCATCAACATCATCACGCACTCGCCTTCAGCATCATCACGCACACACCTTCAGCAGCATCACGCACACGCCATCAGCATCATCACGCACATGCCATCATCACGCCAACGGCTTCAGCATCATCACGCACACGCCTTCAGCATCATCACGCCCACGGCTTCAGCATCATCACGCACACGCCTTCAGCATCATCACGCACACGCCGTCAGCATCATCACGCACACGCCGTCAGCATCATCACGCACACGCCGTCAGCATCATCACGCACACGCCGTCAGCATCATCACGCACACGCCATCAACATCACGCACACGCCTTCAGCATCATCACAAGCCATGAGTATCTCACACACGCCATCAGCAGCATCACGCACACGTCTTCAGCAACCGACACAGTACAAATTCACACAAACAAATATGTGTTGGTTATGTGTGTATACATGTCTACGTGTGTGCAGCATAAACGCACATACACACTTGTGTCTACAGCATGTATGTGTTTGTGTATGTATGTGTGTGTGTGGGTGGGGGGGGGTGTGTCAATGAATGTATGTGTCTGTATGTACACATGTATGTGTGTGTGTGTGTGTGTGTGTGTGGTGTACTATATAATGTGATAATGCACTACTGTTAGAGCAGTGTTTCCTTGTTGTTTGTTTATGTCGAAGCCCGTCTGCACTGAAGCAAAGAGGTTATAATGGGAGGGCGGAGTCAGCTCCAGGTGGGCGGGGCTTGAGCTCCAAGTGGGCTGTTTAAACCTGCTGGAGTTTCTTGTGTGTGACAGAGACTCCAACCGGTGGAGTGTTATGAATGTGACACACACACCAGCCCTAACCCAGCCTCACTGCAACCGACTCATCTGAGGGGGAAAAAACATGAACACACAGAGACAGAAGAGGATGGGTTGTCTGACAGCAGAGGCTGGGTTCTTTATATATATATATATATATTACTAGAAGAGAATACTCTGAGTTAATAGACTGAACTGCGCAGTAAGAGAGAGAATAACTCTGGAGGATCCATGAGCTGTGTGGAGTTACTGCTGCTGTGTGAAGAACATAACACATACTCTAGTCTGAAGAGTTTACACAGGAGAGTGTGTGTGTGTTGATGTTATTAACATTACTGTTAATGTGGTCGAGTCACAGACGCAGCTGACCTCTGACCTCCACCATCAGCTGACTATACCCCAGTAATTGATCCTACATTAGCCCTAACAGAAACAAACAACAATAAGCTAACACGCGAGCTTCCATATAAACAACCTTTGAAGAGCAACTGCTACACCAGCTGCGGCTACACACACTGTCAGAGAAGCGCTCTGGTATCTGGAGGAGAATATCAGCCAGTAGGTGGCGGTGTGGAGCGCGTCAGAACCGCCAAACAATAATGACACCAAGAACACCTCACAGCGAGTTTCTTGAGTTTAGCCTGTGGCTTTACAGCGCTGTGATGAGCTGAGCATTAGCAGCGTCGACATGTGGACCGCCGGTGGGCTTTCCTGATAGTAGAAACAGAAAATGTGAATTTAGAGAGTGGCTTTCTATTAAAATTATTCACATTATGTGCTTCTACTAAGATAAATAACATCTGTGGTAAACACAACGACACCGCTAATGCTCATCTCTCCACACCTGATCCACAGCAAACACATGAATATGAAGCAGACAGGTGTGTGTTCTGTACCCTATAAGACTCTATCAGAGCGCCTGTGGAGCGTGGTGTACTGCAGAGCTAACCGTCATCAAGAGTTCTTCACCACAGACCTCATCACAGTCACTCACTGAAGACCTCCATTATAAACCGCTACAGGAGGGTCTGTGGGTGGGTTACTCCCAGCATCTCTGCATTAGTCATGTGTGGAGATGGTGGAGCGTCTGAGAACAGCACATGAGGAAACACAGATCAACACTAACATCAACACTAATATGCTAATGAAGCCGCTATAACTACTGAATAAACCATTACAAACTACTGTTACACACAGCGCCCACACCGCAGAGCACACGCGTGACCGGCAGGCATCTGTTCAACACTAAACGAGATATTCAGAAGAATGTTGGAGAAAAGCAGACACGCCGTCCACAGCAGGAACACACACACACACACACACACACACACTCTCTCTCTCTCTCTCGCTCTCTCTCTCTGGAAGCCCACGTCTGCTCTCCTGCAGGTCATCTTCTGGTGTTCGCCACAGACAGAGGCTGGTGGAGGTACAGGACAGGAGAGTGTGTGTGTGTGTGTGTGTGTGTGTGTGTGTGTGTGTGTGTGTGTGTGTGTGTGTGTGTGTGTGTGATCTGCGCCTTTAAGGCTCCCTCAGACGGCAGATGATGCTGTAAAGTGGCTTAAAGAGCAGTAATCTGCAGAAGCAGCAGGACCAGTCTAACCAGTGAACAATGGGGACACGGACACATCACTCATCAGCCTGAACTGTTACTTGGCCTGATGTCAAATGAAAAGCACTGGCAGAGTCTGAGCTACTCATCTACAATAATAAATCACAGTCAGATGTGGAATAACTCCCTCAGAAACAGAAGAGTCATGTCGATCTCACACACACACACACACACAGACAGACAGATCCAGCAGTTGATATAGCGCTGTGTTCACAGTATTAGCGCTGTTTGTACGCCAGAACTCTTCGACAGTGCTGTATTTACACCTTTATAAAGCAGGGTCGTGTGCCGCTTCAAAGCCGGGTTGTAATCAATGTATGTTTGTCGCATTGAGTGCGTCTGCGCATGCGCAGAAGTTCACACCCATCAGCAGGGCTAAACCTCTGTGTGTGGAGAAAACTCCCCGTTAACGAGCATTATTATACCGACACGACACGCTCACCGAGCGGTTTACGAAGTGCCGTCAAGCTGAAAGTGAACACCGTAAAAGCACACCGACCTTGTACACTTGTCCGTAGGTGCCATTGCCGACCACTTCCACCAGCTCGAATATGCCAGCCGGGTCCTGAAACACACAGACGGCGGTCAGTGCGGGAGCAGCGAGATATGAACATGGTTATGATTACAGGTTATGATTATGGATATGATCAGGCTGAGGCCCACAGGGGAGGCCGCGGAGACAAAGGGCCGCGGAACAATGAGCGGGCGCTCCCTGCTGCGCTCCCCGGGCTCCGCGCTCCTCCCGCGGCCACACTCACGCGCAGCGCCGCCAGGTCGATCTCCACCAGGCTCTTCGCGGGAGAGTCGTTCGCCATCTTTCACTCCGTCCGTCGAATAAAACACGATGCCGTGATTCCTCCGTCCGCTTCAGTCGTGCTGCGCCCGCTCGACGCCGTCGATCATCGTTATTTTCCGCCGATAATCCCGAGAGCAGCGCGGGCCGCAGCGGAGCTCTATTGTTCACGGTGACGATGAGGATGATGGCGGATGATGAAGCGCACTGAGTCTGGGTCAGTGCTGAGTCTGGGCGGAGCTTGTGGAGTGGGCGGAGCCACTAGGAGGAGGGGCGTGGCTCCATCCCGCGGCGGACACACAACTGTAGCCTGTCCGGTTCGGGGCTCCTCAGCGTCAGTCCGGAAAATGATAACAGCACTCGTGTTTAATAAGCATATGCGCATACATACATCAACCGTTAGAAAATGTCTTGTTTCTAGTGCAAAAGTGGCGAAATGACGAGTGCCACAGCCACAGGTAGCAGTGCAAAAACACTGAGCAGAGTCTAATGTGGGAATCAGACTGTCTGTGCTCCAGCATCGGACTCAGTGTGTTAATGGAGTTTGACATGTCCTCTCTACACTCCAGCTTCAACACTGGGGGAATTCCCCTTTAAGTCGGCTTAGCCAAGGGATGGGCAAACTTGATCCTGGAGGGCCGGTGTGGTGTCTCTGCAGACTTTTGCTCCAACACTAGTCAAACACACCTGAACACACTAACCAGTGTCTTCAAGATCACTAGAAAGCTGCAGGCAGGTGTGTTTGATTAGGGTTGGAGCAAAAGTCTGCAGGGACACCACACCGGCCCTCCAGGATCAAGTTTGCCCATCCCTGGCTTAGCCTCTATTATTAATATAATCATTTCACTGTCTGCGTGTCTAAGCTCAGGCCTCTCTCTACACTCAACTACACTTTTTGTTTATATTCGTTCAAATATCGCCTCCTTTCTAATTCAAAATGAGATTTAAAAGGTCTTAATCAGGCTAATTCACATGTTTCGGGATCTGGGTCATTATTAAATATGAAGCTGCCTTTTTTATCAGTGTGTTCAAACGATGATGATTCCAGCTGTATAATTAGCTCCTCCTGCTTGTCATCATCATCATCACCTGTATGTAATAGAGGACATAATGACAAACTTAGCTTCTGTTTCATGCAGACGTCTATATCTCTCTCAGAATGTGGTCATTTATACAAAGCAGAAACTGTAAATATCTTAAAAGCATATAGGCTATATTTAGAGAGATGTGTCTGTTAATGGACGAATGACAACGTTAACAGGGGTGCTGCTAGCTAGCTTAAGGCCCCTGCTAGTGCTGTTAACACTAAAAAGCAGATCTTTGGGGGCCCTTAAAGCGTGTGGGCCCGTACAGTTGCCCTTATCTAGCCCTGTTTAGCATAGCTGATGGCCCAGTGTGTGTTAGTGATGATACACTGCACCACATCAGGCTCTTTAGAGGCTCTTTAATGTGTCTTTAACTCTAAGCTGATGATCATAAAGGAGTTATGGTGGTGATGATGATGATGATGATGATGATGGTGATGATGTGTCCTATAAAGTGATTAAAATAAAGAGAATTGATGATCTGCTATTGTAAATTATGTAAATAAGAAGTGAAGTATAATTGAGGAAAGCCACTTCAATCTTATGTATTGTTTTGTTTCTCCTGAACACTATTTATCATTAATATGTGTACATGTTTCATACAATTCTGGACATTTATAAACAGTTAATAATGATACAAACAGGCTATAATTATATTTCAGTATATATATATATATATATATATATATATATATATATATATATATATATATATATATATATATATATATATATATATATATATAATAATAAATAATTATTAATTAATTATATATAAATTATTATATATAATAAATAATTATATTTATACAGTGAGTGTCTTCATATGTGCTCCCTGGTTAATTTAAATGATTTGCCGATTTTATTTCAGCATTGCTGGAGATTTGTCGCTGCATCGTTGTGCTTTTATTATGTAAGGATGTTCGTACTTCCGGCTGTGCGCAGGAAGCGGCGCGTGTCGTCACTGCTGTGCAGCGGCTGGTCCAGCTGATCGTCTGCTCGAACACTAACTAGGTGAGTTCTGGAGTAACCTTACTAACTAGAGCACAGGGATATGCAGACACAGCCGATGAAGACACGGAGGCAGACACGGCCGCTTTATTCCGTCACAGATGCGGAGGATGAGGAGGGTGATGATGATGATGATGGTGGTGGTGGTGATGTGTGTGTGTGTGTGTGTGTGTGTGTGTGTGTGTGTGTGTGTGTGTGTGTGTGTGTGTGTGTGTGTGTGTGAGTGTGTGAGAGAGAGAGAGAGAGAGAGAGAGTGTGTGTGTGTGTGTGTGTGTGTGTGTGTGTGAGAGAGAGAGAGAGAGAGAGAGAGTGTGTGTGTGTGTGTGTGTGTGTGTGTGTGTGTGTGTGTGAGAGAGAGAGAGAGAGAGTGTGTGTGTGTGTGTGTGTGTGTGTGTGTGTGAGAGAGAGAGAGAGAGTGTGTGTGTGTGTGTGCGTGCGTGTGCGTGCGTGCGTGTGTGTGTGTGTGTGGCCCAGTGACGTAAGAGCGTTTGATGTTTCGGCGTGTCCTGAATGGGGATTATCGGGTTTCCTGTGTGTGTGTGTGTGTGTGTGTGTGTGTGTGTGTGTGTGTGTGTGTGTGTGTGTGTAGTCAGATGATGAACTTCAGTGAAGAGACTCTGTCTGTGGCTGATGGAGGATCACTGCAGCTGAAGCAGATCAGAGAATGCGAAGATGCTCAATAAAGCAGAGTGTGTGTGTGTGTGTGTGTGTGTGTGTGTGTGTGTGTGTGTGTGTGTGTGTTGCTGATACTCTGTGCTTCAGTAGCTGTGTCTCCATCCACCTCTTCTTATGTGTGTTCTGGAGAGTAGAGGTAAAGCTGGTTTTATATTGGCACATTCGTTCATTCAGAAGTCTCTGTATTGTTTATCATGTTACTTTGAATATTCGGTCAGCATCAGCATATAAGGATGACTCCAAAAACACCATTTACACTGTCTAATTGACTGTGGATAATGGTGTACTTTGATAGTCATTGGCTGCTTTTATGATTTCCCTATTTAGAATTTGCAAAGAGTACATTTCTGAAGTTATATTAATAAGCAGAATGTCTGAATATCCCAATATAAAGCCAGCTTTACCTCTATTTCTGGAGATGCGCATATAAACCGGCTGATGGAAACACCATGATGCACATCACTGAGTAGGAGAAACTCTTTATTGGATAGGAAAAGATGTGCATAACTGCGCTGGAAACACTTTTACTGAACACATTCTAGTGTGCACATTAAGGTGATGTGATGATGTTATGAGAGATGATGATGAGATGATGAAGATGTGTGTGTGTGAATGGGCTGAGCACACTGCAGAACGTCTGACACTCTAGAACACCGTGACCGTTTCAGTATAGGGCTGGACGATATGGCAAATATTTATATCATGATATATTTTTATTTTGGTCGATACAATATAATTCTGATATCGATATGGACAATATTAAAAAGACAGGAAAAACTGCCAAGAACGCACACAATGGATGTCTGTACCTACAAATGTCTGCAAAGGGAATTTGCAAGTCGATAATTCCTCCAGACTCTTATAACTTTTTTATAAATAAAAACAGCAAAAAAATTTGTTCACTCTTTATTTGTATTTAGCCTTTACAAACAAGAAATGTGAAATAAACTATCAAATAAATAAAACTCTCAGACTCAGCTTATAATATATAGACAGTTTGTGGGGGTTAGCTTGACCAACGTGATCAACAGAAACTTTTATCAGTGTTTTCTTTTGTATATGCTGAATATTTAACAATCAAAATAATACCAAAATCTTACAATTATGACATCCACATCGTAAAAAAACATAGAAAAAGAATAATAATTATAATAATAAATCATAAAGAGTAAAGGCTACATTAATATCTGCAATAGAAGAGTTGTTTGAGTTTATTCATAACTCTAATTGCTTTTCATCTTGAACGTCCTTTAAGGGTTTTATCTGTCTATTTATATTTGTGTGTGTAATTACCTCATTAAATTGAAAGGTTTAACATAAATATCTCTTATATATTTTATATAGTCTATTTATATCGACTAATATTTAATATAGCACAGGTTTTCATTATTTAACAGATTTAATAGCTCTATTGATCACATTCTTTCTACTTCATCAGCTTTGCAATAACCTGATTCCTGATCAATATGTTTGTGAGTTTTATTTAGTAAGTGCGCGAGTGCTATACGCCAGCATGCAGCGAGTTTGTGTATGTGAGTGTTCATTTTGGTGTTTATGCGAGGATGGAGTTTGTTTGTGCGTGTGTTAATGTGGGAGTATATGCAAGGATCGGCGAGATTATATGCATATGTGGGTGTATGTGTGCATCAAGTTTATATGTATATGCTCAAGTTTCATACATGTTTTGAACATTCAATAGTATAGGTGTATATGCGAGTGATTTATAGGTGTATATGCACGTGTTGATAAGCCAAGTTTGATTTAAACCCTACACGGAGCCTCATAGCCATCTGTGTTAGCTTCATTGCCTTCTCTTCTGACTCCGCTGGTTTCGGTGTCGGTAGGTGGATGGTGGTGATGGTGAGGCCACAGGTTGGCTTAAACTTTTATGTTGCCTCATCTTCTGACTCTCAGTATGTTTTATCGGGTGGAACTGCTTCAAATGGTGAAACAGATTTGATGTGTTGCCGCCGCTAGTCAGCTACACTCTCTGGCACACTTTGCAGAACACCGAAACTAAGTTTATCGGAACTCAAAAAGCCGAACCACTTCCACACCACTGCATTAGTCTTTCCTTTCTTATCAGCTATTTGGTCTGCATTCTTACTTGTGGACGCTTGTTCATTCGCATCTGTATTCAGAGTAGGCTTGCCACGATAGACGGTGTTGACGGTGTTACCGGTTTTAAGACGCAACACCGGTGACATCACTTTTTCACCGTGACACCGTGCCCTCATTTTTTTTAAGTATTCCTTTTTTAATTCAATATTTATTTAAATTAAATGGAAAATATAATTCCAAATAATTTACTTAAGACGATAGCATGCAGTAGGCTGTAGTTAAAATCTGAACATAGCTACATTGCTTCATATTTCATTTATCATGTGAGGAGAACAAGATGAGTCGAATTTACAGAAAGAGAATGGCGGAGGATTTAGTGTCAAAACGCAAATCAAAAGCGCCTCATTTAAAAAATCCCGCGACCATCATCTCACAGTGTTTAGTGATAAATAATCTTATTTTTTATTAAACTGAAAGTGATTGCCGCGCCACTGACAAGCCAACTGCAGAGAAACAAAGAAACCTGCCGCAACCGCAGTGATCACTTTTTCCGAAGTTCATCTGTTCTTTTGTGCACTTGATTATTATGAGTTTAATGTTAAAAAAATCAATAATGAAAAGGCCGACAAGAGTGTATCCTGTGTGTGTGCGCGCGTCTTCACTCAAGTCTCTCTCTCCCAAAACCGAAAGTTGCTTTGTCTGTCTGGCAATATTTCGACTTTTAATCGAATGAAAAGTTAATTTAGATGAGCCTATATTAAAAACTTGCAGTAAAGTAAATGTGACGTGCGGCCACACATCGAACTGAGGTGTGATCTCATCTCTCTCTCTTGCTGTCATCCATGATAGACGACACACAAGTCAAGTCGCCTAATAATTATATTAATTTTAATAAAATGTAAACCAAAATAAACAATTCATTGCATTTTTCGTTTGATAAAAAATATAGGAAAACGAAAAAAATCAAAGGATGGCTAGTTTGTATTCATGTGTTTTAATATTAATGAAAATATGCTTAGCCTATTTAAGCGTGGTTATATACACTACCAATAGGCAAGCCATTGAAAAAAAAATATTTTACTGTGTACTGAGTTATAATGTATATTTTACAATAAAAACTAAATGTAGCATGTGTCGCTGTCATTTAAAACACGCAATTCATAACACACCCCACCAGAGCTATCTATAGTCTATCTGTAAACTTACAGGGAGGTGTTGGCCAAAAGTCATACTGCGCACCACGTTATTGAACTCCAATATCTCTGAGGGAGACACGCGCGCGGTGACCGCACAGTGATGTTCAGCTCTGATGAGGCACTTTTATTTAGACTGTAGTAGATTTTTTACATAATGTTCCATTACTTAAAATTTCTTTCATTTTTTTTATTCATAGTTTATATATAAATTGAGTGCTAGCTTGTTTAGCTGTGATCATTATGCAAGGATCATATTTCATATTCGGTTTATTCTTCAGTAACCTATAGATTCGTTAATAATGTATTTTATAAACGAAGTGTTTATAAGGACTAAGCTATTAATATATAATACATTAGGCTAAATAATACATAAGACATTGAAGTCAGCTAGGACAGCAAAAGACAACTAAAGTAGGTTCCCTCTGTTGGCAAAGGTAACCAAAAAGTATCTTTGCGTGTGCGCAACAAGCTGCGCACCCGAGAGAGTGTTCAACACGATGGGGAACATAGTGTGCCTCAAGATCCCATCAGAGATGGTCAACATGGGTTTCCTGGCAAAGACCATGTAGACTGCACTGTTAATAAAAAAATGCAGTGTTTTTGTTTATTTTATTTTTTTTAAAGACTGCCGACCTGTCATTTTTGTAGCCTAATGTCATTTGGAAGTTTTTTTTATATTTGTTTCTTGTTCATTCCTTTAATCTTATTTAAACTTTGTGCTATTTAATCACTTATCTTTTTATTTTATTTTCTTATTCGTTTTAAAAATATTCTAACATAAGTAATAAACGTTCTATGGTTGTTATTTGTTTGGTTCCAATTTTCAGTTTTTTTTTTCAGCCAGTAGCATTGTTGTTGTTTTTTCATTATGTTAATAAAAGTTCTGTGTTTAATAACAGTGATTTTTTGTAGTTTGACGCGAGTTGCCAATTCCCGAAAACTGAAAGTGAAAGTATAATACGCACGCATTTATAAGCTATTTAAAAGCAGAAAAAAAGAGGAAAAGAGGAAACGCCCACCCCCACGGTGATACCGGTATTACCGGTGTTGTCACATGTCGATTAACCGGTGGGGAAATTTCCTCATCGTCACAACCCTAATTCAGAGCACTCTAAAACTTTCTGCGGCGCAGCTTAACGAACTGCTGTGCTGAGCGCTGGCTGCAGCGTGTCTGTGTTGTTCGTCATCACGTAAGTGACATCAGATCACGCTCTTTCTGACGGCTGACCACTGAACGTCATTCAGTGACAAGTGATACACGTATAAGATCTTATATAAATAATAATATATATATTTATACATATGCAAATTTATAT
This sequence comes from Danio kyathit, assembly GCA_903798195.1. Taxonomy (NCBI): domain Eukaryota; kingdom Metazoa; phylum Chordata; class Actinopteri; order Cypriniformes; family Danionidae; genus Danio; species Danio kyathit. The sequence goes on from LR812527.1 coordinate 67,504, forward strand.
CGAAATATCGGAAATGGGTTTAAAAATCATATCACCGTTATTGAAAAAATTCTATCGTGATATATATTGATATCGAATTATTGTCCAGCCCTAGTTCAGTATTAGTGTTATTATATTATTAATGACCTCCAGAATCAGGAGCGTCTGTGCTCCGCGTCTCACGCCTTCAAACACCACCACACCTTCACTGCGTGTCGGCCTCGTCTTCTGAGGCGAAAGTCATTTATTAATACAGAAAAGAGTCCCAGAGCTTCTGCTACAGCAGCACATTCAGTGTTTACTGTCGATATTTGGTGCCAGATATTCAGGAAGTGACCGTTTTGTTCTCTGACTCGTTGGATGGAAACGCTGCTTTATTAGCACGTCTTTTATGCAGAGGCGACACGGCCGGCTCTCATTGGTGCTAGTTTGGCCTCGGCTTGGTGTGTCTCAGCCTAACAGTAGTGTTAGCATAATGGCTAATAGTGTCATTACAGTAATGTTAACAGTAGTGTTAGCGTAATAGCTAATAGTGTCGTTACAGTAATGTTAAAAGTAGTGTTAGCATAATGGCTAATAGTGTCATTACAGTAATGTTAACAGTAGTGTTAGCGTAATGGCTAATAGTGTCATTACAGTAATGTTAACAGTAGTGTTAGCGTAATAGCTAATAGTGTCGTTACAGTAATGTTAAGAGTAGTGTTAGCGTAATGGCTATCAGTATCGTTACGGTAATGTTAACAGTAGTGTTAGCGTAATAGCTAATAGTGTCATTACAGTAATGTTAACAGTAGTGTTAGCGTAATGGCTAATAGTGTCGTTACAGTAATGTTAACAGTAGTGTTAGCATAATGGCTATCAGTATCGTTACAGTAATGTTAAGAGTAGTGTTAGCGTAATGGCTATCAGTATCGTTACAGTAATGTTAACAGTAGTGTTAGCGTAATGGCTATCAGTATCGTTACGGTAATGTTAACAGTAGTGTTAGCGTAATAGCTAATAGTGTCATTACAGTAATGTTAACAGTAGTGTTAGCGTAATAGCTAATAGTGTCGTTACAGTAATGTTAACAGTAGTGTTAGCGTAATGGCTAATAGTGTCGTTACAGTAATGTTAACAGTAGTGTTAGCGTAATAGCTAATAGTGTCGTTACAGTAATGTTAAGAGTAGTGTTAGCGTAATGGCTATCAGTATCGTTACGGTAATGTTAACAGTAGTGTTAGCGTAATAGCTAATAGTGTCATTACAGTAATGTTAACAGTAGTGTTAGCGTAATGGCTATCAGTATCGTTACAGTAATGTTAACAGTAGTGTTAGCGTAATGGCTATCAGTATCGTTACAGTAATGTTAACAGTAGTGTTAGCGTAATGGCTATCAGTATCATTACAGTAATGTTAACAGTAGTGTTAGCATAATGGTGAACAGTAGTGTTAGCGTAATGATAACAGTATCGTTAGCGCAATGTTAATTAACAGTAGCGTTAGCATAATGGCTAATGTGTGAGCGTGTTGTGTGTGTTTCAGGCCTGCTGATGAACCCTGCAGAGATGAAGCGTGTCTGACCGCCGCCGCACACACACCGTGAGTAAACACAGTCATGATGCTCCGTCTGATGACTGCTGTGTGTGTGTGTTGTGTTCTAGAGAGTGTAACTGCTGATGTGAACAGTGTTGATGTGCTTCACAGGCCCAGTGGGTATAATGTTAGATTCAGCAGCAGTGCTGTAGTCATGATCCACACTGAGGAGGAGTGTGCAGTGCACTGGGCAGCTGCTCCTCTGCTATAGAGCGTATAGTTTCTAGATCAGGTCAGAGTCAGCTGTATAGTCAGCACATGTGTAGATAATCTGACTGTGCTGATGCTGCGTCACACAAACATACAGCACTGATGCAGCTCCTCCAGCAGGGGGCGCCTGTAGACCTGCAGGAGTAACAGCGTCTCCACGGTAACCGTGAGCTTCTCTCTGCTCTGCTACAGCAGTATTCATGAGTTTCCTTCAGTATTTCCCTCACGGTGAGCTGGCGAGCTCATCAAACACTGTCTATAATCCACACATGAGATTAAAGGTTCTCCATTCAGTATAGTTACAGCCTGAACACAACCCTCATCGGCCTCCTTCATGAGGAATAAACAGACGATTCAGTGAGGTGATCAATAATTCTGCGCTGACCCCGATTAATAACCACATCATCATTATTAGCAGAATTTCAGCATCTCAGAGCCGACTCAACCCAGTGAGCATATATCAGCTAATGCCGGTACAGCTGCAGAATTAACAGCACAAGAACAATCATATATACATGTTACAGCAGAACAACCTGAGCAGGGAACAGAGCGGTGCATGAGCCACTAGGGGGAGCAGTGGACTGACAAACGGGAGCTTCAGCATCTGATCATCACTGCACACACACGCACACACACGCGCACACACGCACACACACACACGCACACGCACGCACACACACACACACACACACACACTCTGTCATAACTGCTGCTCATTCATCTGAATCATCTT
>LR812527.1:72500-135000 GCA_903798195.1 Danio kyathit
ACTGCGCAGAACAGGTCATCATCACCGCAGTCATATAACGACCACACACACCGCTCAGCGCACAGGACATCTTCACTCTGTGTGTGTGTGTGTGTGTGTGTGTGTGTGTGTGTGTAGGTTTGAGGTGCTGTGCTTCCTGATGCTGTGCTATAACTCAGTGGTGGTCTACATGCCCTCCTCCTCGTACCGGGCCGTCTGCAGGATGAGCTCGCGGTGAGGCTTTCCCTGATCCCCACAGCTCAACTCTACTCCTGCATCATCTACATTACACTCCTGTGTGTGTGTGATATATGTTTATGATGTGTGTGTGTGTGTGTTTGATATGTGTTTGGTGTGTGTGTGTGCATGTGTCAGGCTGTGTGTGTGTGGGTTCCCTCGGCAGCAGCTGAAGGCGTGGTCGGCTCCTGGTCTGCGTGTGATGCTGGACCCAGAGTTCATGGTGCAGATGCTGACCGCTGTCTATCATGCCATGTGAGTGTGAACACACAACAACAACAACACACCAACACAACAAGCTGTGAGTGTGAACAGGCAAACACGCCTAAACACCAGCTTCTGGAGTAGGTCAGGCCAGTGCAGTGAGGAGAACTGCCTTAACCTTAGTGAAAACTGGCCATCAGGGGGCGCTATCAGAGCCTTGATTGAGCTGTCAAGGAACTGTGTTTGTGTGTGTGTGTGGCAGATTTAACGGGGAGTGGGAAGCTGGCAGGGAGGCTCTGGATGATATCCTCTACAGGGCGGAGCTGGAGCTGTACTCGGAGCCTCTGCTGGTACGTCTCCTTCTAGTCTGTGTGTGTGTGTGTGTGTGTGTGTGTGTGTGTGTGTGTGTGTGCGCTTCTCTTACAGTGCTTTGTCTCCTCAGCTGGGCAATGCCATGCGGAGCTCTCTGCCGGTCAGTGCACCCGTGGGCTCGGCGGGCAGCAGGCGGCTCCTGCAGGTGGAGGTGACCCCGACCGCCAGCCGCATCACGCACTGCAGCATCACGGCTGCATCCATCCGCAGACTGCGCTGGCGGAGAGAGGGTGAGGCTGCACACACACACACACACACACACTCGTAATCGGTATTTATTTATTCTGGTGGTTAATAGAGAACAGCATCAGACGCTCCTGAGCGACAGACGGACACAGAACAGGGTTATTGAGGGCACTGCTGCGTGATCTACAGGTTGAGACATGTGAAGGGGAAACTTGTAGCATGTTTTTATTGTAGATTAAGCTCTTATATGTGTGAATATAGAACATTTAGAGTTTCCATTTCATGACTCCTTTATTTTTCAGATTTCAACCTTCTTTCCAAACTGTGCAAATTCAACAGTAAACTGTTTCCAAAGGCACAGTTTAACCAAAAATGTAGAGTGTCTTCACCCTAGAGAGGGTATAGAGCTGGTCCAGGCTTTTCCAGGGAGGATGAGGAGTATGATCCCACTATAGTTGGAACACATCCTCTGGTCAACCTTAAAAATGAGAACCACCACCCCAGTTGCCCAGTCCAGAAGTGCTGTCTCCAACCTTCACGCGATGTTGTAGACGCATGTCAGCCAAAACAGCCCCACCACATCCAGAGACTTGAGGTGCTTCCTCAATGGAAAGTGTGTCAGTGGGATTGAGGAGATCCTCAAAGTATTCCATCCAGAAACTGACAACATCCTCAGTCGAGGTCAACAACTCCCCACTGCCGCTGTAAACAGTGTTGGTGTGGAACTGCTTGCCCATTCTGAGGTGCCTTATGGTTTGCCAGAATCTCTTTTGAGGCATTTAGTGTTCCTCCATGGTCTCCCTGAACTCGTCCCAGGCCCAGGTTTTATCTTCCATGGTCTCCCGGGTTGTAGCATGCTTGACCTGTCAGTACCCGTAAGCTGCCTTTGGAGTCCCACAAGCCAACCAGGTCTGGTAGGACTCTTTCAGCTTGACAGAATCCCGTACTTGTGTTCACCACCATATTTGTGGGTTACTGCCATGCCAGGCCTTACTGCTACAGCCCCTTATAGCCTTGTTGACAGTGGAGTCGGAGAACATGGATGACTATCTCTCTCTCTCAATGTCATATGGATCATCCAGATGTTCCCAGCAGATCCTTGAAACACATTAGGGCCTGCCGGGTCTGCCCGGCCTCCTCCTCTGACACCAGATCACCTTACCACCAGGTGATGATCAGTTGACAGCTCTGCCCCTCTCTTTACACGAGTGTCCAAAATATACTGTCAAAGACCAGATGATACGACCACAAAGTTGATCATTGACCTCGGGTCTAGAGTGTCCTGGTGCCATGTGCTCTGATGGACACATGGTGTTTGTTAAAGATAAACTGTGAGTAGCAAAGAAATCCAACAACAAAACACCTCTCAGATTCAGATCAAGGAGGCCTTCTTCCCAATCACGCCTCTCCCAGGTATAAATGTTGTTGCCCACATTGGTGTTGCAGGACCCCACTAAAAGTCCTTCCAGCACCTCTTGTAAGCATTTCTAGAAGGTCAGGTATTCCGCATTGCTGTTTGGCCCATAAGCCCACAGTGAGAGAACTATCCCCTACCTAAGGCGCAGGAAGGTGACCCTTTTGTTCAATGGGGAAAACTCCAACATATGGCAGCTGAGCTGTAGAGCTATAAGCAAGCCCACACCAGCCCACCACCTCTCACCGTGGACAACTCCAGAGTAGAAGAGAGTTCAGCCCTTCTCCAGAAGAGAGAACCCAGACTATACATGGGAAGTATCGTTCAATCTCCGGCACAAGCTCAGACTCCTTTGTATCCAGTTAATGTATACGGCCACCAACACAGTGCCAGACTGTCAATGAACGACACGCATCAACATTAAAATAACTCCGAATGAAAACTTCAACTCTACAAAGACAAGCATAAACTCTGAGAACTTTTTAAATATTGCATGAGATGACAGCCAGTGTTACCTAGTGTTGGGTTATGGCTGGAAGGGCATCTGCTGCGTAAAACATATGCTGGAATAATTGGTGGTTTATTCCGCTGTGGCGACCCCTGATTAATAAAGGGACTAAGCCAAAAAGAAAATGAATGAATGAATGACAGCCAGTGTAGACTGATGAATAATGGTTTAACATGGGCTCTTTTTTGGTTGGTTAAAGACCGCTCTTACTGCTGATTCTGGATCAGCTGCAGCGGCTGGATTGTGTTGTTTTTGAGGCCAGGAGAGCATTGCAGTAGTCTGAACTTCTTGATGTTATACAGAGCAGATCTGCATGATCAAGTTCTAGTTATGAGGTCCACAAACACTCAGAGTGTACAGCTGTATGGTGAAGATATGGTGAAGCGTTGGGTTGGCTGAGATAACCAGCAGCTCTGTTTTTTTGGCAAGCCTGAAAATGCCCCATTTGCTGAGTCATTCTGTTATCTAATAATATATGTTATTCTGTTTTCTTGCCAATCAATTACTGTTGACCATTACAGTTCCTGTAATTCTTGGTGGACTCTAGAATGGGTTGCAGGGAACTGCCATTCATAATACCAATTTCCATATTATAGTGATCCTCATCATCGTCATAATAACATGTAGACATCAGAGCAGTGCATAGTATTTTTCACGCCATCATGAGAATGTGTGAACACTGAATGTAACGGCCATGGTGTGTGTGGATGACCGTGTTGTTGTGTAATGCAGCACGTGCCTTGTGTTCCTCACAGCACTCTGTGGAAATGCTGCACTCTGCAGGTGTTGTCTCAGTCTTGCTGTAGGGCACAGACACTAAGAAGCACACTTACCCTGTTCTGTCACATCCCAGATTGTTTTGACTTCTCGAGCGATGCCGAATTCAGCCTCACCATCTGCCCCAGCCGTCACGCCCCCCAGGAGCCAGCAGCCAATCACCAGCCAGGAGGGCAGGGGTCTCTCCCAGTCGCTCATGAGGGTAGGCAGGGGGTGGAGTCCAGTGGTGGAGGCGGGCTTCTCCCCTTAGACTCACCCAATGGTCTCGCTTCCTTTAAGCACCTCTGCTTTCCTGGAATGAACCTTCCCAGAAAACCTCAAACCTCCAGCGGGAGACATACAAGAGAGCATCAGGGTCCTCGCTGAGAAGCCTCCTGCACACACTAAGAGCAGTTAAAACATAAACACTAGTGAAACTTATTCAATTCACAGCTGAAAAAAGCTGGATCTAAGTGCAACAAGATATCAGCGATTCTAGGTGTTAATAGTACATGGTAAAGCCATTATTTTTGTTTTATAAACTTTAACACTCCTCACCTTTCCTCCAATTATTAATGAAATGTTTGATCCAGTGTTTGGCCTAATCGGTGTCCTCATTCTCTTGCCTTAGTGTTTGTAGAAGGCTTTCCACCAGCTCCTCTTATCAGTCTGCTTTGCATTGACCTGCATGGACAGCAGTTTGATCCCGAGCTTGTCATTTCATCTCAGCCATTGACCGTTTCAGTAAGCATGTTAGTGATACCTGTGATTTATTCTTTGCTATAGTATTATTTAAGCTACATTAATATACTTTCTGTTGTTTGATTGACTGGACTGGAATTCGTCTTCACACCAGTCACCTTGAGGACCTGTTTACTCCTGGTATTCAGATGTGTTTTTGTCAATCCAGTGACATCTGGATGAAGCCAAACATGGGTCTAAACAGGGCTATACAGTGTTTTGTGAGAGAGTGATGTAAAACAAGCCATTCAAACTTCTTAGTGATGGACCAAAACACATTATGATGGTTATGGTAGATGTCATCCACATCCTTTTCTTTGGCTTCCTTTCCTGCTGATTGTAAGCCCTGTAACATGGGTTCCTTCCTTGAAACTGGTGTAAATCCTGACAAAATAAGAGACAAGGGTCTCGACCAAACCCAACACGAGTGCTCATAAGAGACGTGTTGTACATAAGAGAACACGAACACCAGGTGGAAACGATGATGCATCCCACTGAACAACAGATCAGATGTAAGTTTATCACCTGAATGATTCAGGGTTATGGTCAGAGAGTCTCATGCACACTCTAGCGTGCGGTCAGACAGCAGGTGTGTGTGGAGTAGGAAGGTCTAGCATGTCTGAAACACATGTGCATGATCCCTGTCTTTCCCAATGCTTCAGCAGCTCCTCCACCATCTCTGTAAGCTCACGCTTATTCATCTATGTTTATTATCCTACTCTACAAACTCTGAGGGGATTTCCTCCTGTTCTTAATATCTGTTTTTTTTACTCAACTTCTGGTGGTCTTGTTGAAACGGGTAAAAACTAATTTTAAAGGGTTCGTTCACCCAAAACTGAAGGTTCTGTCATTAGTTACTCTCTCATATGCTGATTCCCTGAGTCCTTTGTTCATTTTCAGACACAAATTAAGATATTTTAGCTGAAATCCTGACTCTCCTCATTCTCCAGAGACAGCAGAAAAGTCCAGAAACTTCCTCAAAACACTCCATGTGTCTTCAGTGGTATTCATCCCAAACTCTAACAACACTTCGAGCAAAAAATTGTGAAAAAGTCTTAGTTCACCCATATCTATCAGATCAGGGTGTGTGTTTACTACAGGCAATACACCGCTTGTATTGTGTTGATGGCAGTGCCTGTAGTAAACACAGAAGGTAGGCGAACAAAGACATTTTAACAACTTTTGGGTGCGCAAAAGTGTTCTTGGAGCTTCACATGTTTGCAGTTCTTCTGACTGTAGTGGCGACTTTCAATTTTAGGTGAATTAAGCCCTTTATGTTACTTTGAACTAAATCTGTTTGCATAAGCGCAGCTAAACACACTGATTCTAGATGGTTTTAGGACACCTGAAGGAGAAACGGGTGTTCTGTTGATCTTGGGTTCAGTGAATGATTCCTCCTCCATCATGTCTGTCTGTGTGTCAGATGCTGATCAGCTGAGCGGGGAGGAGGAGTTTTTGGCGCTGAATGATCCCGATGAGGGCTTCTCGTCCGGGGCGTCCAGCAGCAGTCGAGGGAACGCCGCTTCTCGTCTGTGTGCTAGTAAGAAGAGTCGAGCAAGGAGTCGGCAGGGTGTGGCTCTGCCCCGCAGCAGCAGCAGCAGCTCCGCCCGCACCTCTCAGGTAGAGCCCCGGAGCCCCAACACCCGCAGACTCTCCAACCGTAGCCTGCCAGAGGAGCCAGAGCCGACGCGAGGCCCGCAGTCCCGCTCACCCAGCTGCAACATGCAGATCATCTCACAGGTGTAGCTCAGGTGTAGCCCTGGACTCTGATCATCTCACAGGTGTACCCCTCAACTCTGACCGTCTCACAGGTGTACCCCTCGACTCTGACCATCTCACAGGTGTACCCCTCGACTCTGACCATCTCACAGGTGTACCCCTCGACTCTGATCATCTCCTTGGGTGTAGCCCTTGACTCTGACCATCTCACAGGTGTAACCCTCGACTCTGACCATCTCACAGGTGTAACCCTCGACTCTGATCATCTCACAGGTGTAACCCTCGACTCTGACTATCTCACAGGTGTAACCCTCGACTCTGACCATCTCACAGGTGTAACCCTCGACTCTGACCATCTCACAGGTGTAACCCTCGACTCTGACCATCTCACAAGTGTAACCCTCGACTCTGACCATCTCACAGGTGTAACCCTTGACTCTGATCATCTCACAGGTGTAACCCTTGACTCTGACCATCTCACAGGTGTAACCCTCGACTCTGACCATCTCACAGGTGTAACCCTCGACTCTGATGATTTCACAGGTGTAACCCTCGACTCTGATCATCTCACAGGTGTAACCCTTGACTCTGATCATCTCCTTGGGTGTAGCCCTTGACTCTGACCATCTCACAGGTGTACCCCTTGACTCTGACCATCTCACAGGTGTAACCCTCGACTCTGACCATCTCACAGGTGTAACCCTCGACTCTGATCATCTCCTTGGGTGTAGCCCTTGACTCTGACCATCTCACAGGTGTACCCCTTGACTCTGACCATCTCACAGGTGTAACCCTCGACTCTGACCATCTCACAGGTGTAACCCTCGACTCTGACCATCTCACAGGTGTAACCCTCGACTCTGATCATCTCCTTGGGTGTAGCCCTTGACTCTGACCATCTCACAGGTGTACCCCTTGACTCTGACTATCTCACAGGTGTAACCCTCGACTCTGACCATCTCACAGGTGTAACCCTCGACTTGACCATCTCACAGGTGTAACCCTCGACTTGACCATCTCACAGGTGTAACCCTCGACTCTGACCATCTCACAGGTGTAACCCTCGACTCTGACCATCTCACAGGTGTAACCCTCGACTTGACCATCTCACAGGTGTAACCCTCGACTTGACCATCTCACAGGTGTAACCCTCGACTTGACCATCTCACAGGTGTAACCCTCGACTTGACCATCTCACAGGTGTAACCCTCGACTTGACCATCTCACAGGTGTAACCCTCGACTCTGACCATCTCACAGGTGTAACCCTCGACTTGACCATCTCACAGGTGTAACCCTCGACTCTGACCATCTCACAGGTGTAACCCTCGACTCTGACCATCTCATAGGTGTAACCCTCGACTCTGACCATCTCACAGGTGTAACCCTCGACTCTGACCATCTCACAGGTGTAACCCTCGACTCTGACCATCTCACAGGTGTAACCCTCGACTCTGATCATCTCACAGGTGTAACCCTCGACTCTGACTATCTCACAGGTGTACCCCTTGACTCTGACCTTCTCCCAGGTGTACCCCTTGACTCTGGTTATCTACATGTGTAGCCCTGAACTCCACTCATCAGCACTCCTGCCACTGCACAGATTCAGCTCTATTCTGGAATAGGGATGAACTCTTACTGGTAGTTTCGGTGAACCTCAGAAGGCAGCGCTGTGACCCGGGGTCTGCAGTCCCGGTCCTGGAGCTCCTCTGCTGGGGTTACAGATCTGCAGGCGGGTCCTCCTGGAGCGACAGCTCTGACATGACAATCAGCAATAATTAATCCAGTCACCTGAAATATTTGGGGTTTCCTGCAGTGTGTGAGCTCCTCCTCATATGTGGGTCTTGTTTTTGATCATATGTTGTTGAAATATTTATATTTATGTCAATGTTTTAAAATGTGTTCTATAGAGTTTTATTCCAAAGGATGTTTATGAGACGGACCCTGTCCTTTACTGCTGCTTGATTTCGTTTATGCTGTTTATTTAGTTGCAGATGATGTGATCTGTATGGTCATGTTCTCCAGAGTGTTCTGACCTGAATCATTCCTCTTCTTCTTGTGGGCTGAAAGCACATGTATACGGTGGTCTCAGTGTGTGTGAATACTGTAAACACAGGACAGTGTTGTAGATGTGTGAGTCTGTCAGCTCAGTGTTCATCAGAACTCCGCATTTACACCACAGCTACACTAGCTAATAACTCTGCCGTTCATTCATTCACTCGACAGCTGAGGTCTGAGATCTTGAAATGTAGACTCTTGAAAACAGCTTTAGAAATTCTCCTCATTAGTCGTGGCCTGTTTGTACACCTTCTGCCAAGAGTACAGTGTTTAGCAGTTTAATGTTACCTTTAAATCCTCTGCATATTAGCTAAACGTCACCTGTGCATGACTCCCAGAAATGACACCATTATTCCTAAACAAGCACAGAAGAGGCAGAATATTGTCCACGTCTGTTGTGATGCGCTGAAGTGGTCCTGCAGCTGTCCAGTGTCCGCGTTTGTGTCTAAAGGTGCATATTGTATATTAGCGGCTAAAGTGTGCATAATAGTCAGTACACCGTACATCATCAGATATTCTGGTGTGAAGAACAGACCCCAGGAGTTTCTGCACAAACACACACACAGCTGTGTGAACGGGCAAAGTTTGACTGTTGTCATCTGTGTGAAATGTGTCGAGAAAACATGTGCTGTGGTGTGTGTGTGTGTGTGTGTGTGTGTGTGTGTGTGTGTGTGTGTGTGTGTGTGTGTGTGTGTGTGTGTGTGCGCGTGTGTGTGTCCTCAGCTGTATATCCTGGCAGCGCTGTAATGTTGTCGTTTCCTCTGGTCTGCGGTCTGTGTTGTGTGTTGTAATCAGATGTTCCTCAATCTCCTGCTGCAGATGTGAGATTATACTGTGAATAAATGTGGTCAGTGTGTCGCTGTGGACTGAGTGTGGTTCTGCTGAAAGTCTCCTCCAGACACTGGTCTGACAGTAAAGACGGCTCTACAGGCTGAGCACAGAGCCGCTGCTGGACACTACAGCGCTTCCAAAGGGTTCACAAACCACAAGCCACACAAGAGATCTTCAAGGTGCTGTGAGGAGCTCTGAAATCTGCAGCTTTATTCAATCTGGAACATGAAGAGAGGGCGGGGCATAGAGTAGCCCCTCCCTCTAAAATCAGCCAATAGCATGTTGTTTTTTACAGCTCTGCCAGTGAGAGTGGTTGAGCTCAAGCGCATCAAATGAACAGCCAATGAGAAGAAGGGGCGGGGCATGTTAGATACTAGAGAGCATTTGATTGGTCAGGAGATTTGATGAGAGACTGAAGTATGAGTAGGACCAGTGTTGCCAAATTGGGTGGTTTACTGTATTATACACAAGCAACTGTTTGCACTTGTTCATGAAGTAAGGCCGTGTGTAGTGTAAAGGGAAACACTTTATTTGGTTATTTTGAGCAAAAACTGAAGAGAACGTTTTAACACATTTGCTCACAGTAATAATTTAGTGTTCTTTATTTAAATATATTTGAACTGCATATTTGTTTGACATTTATTAGTTTAAAGACACTGAAGACAACAGAGAAATGGTTCTGTTATTAAATTAATGTTCCTGAACTAAAGGAAAGGGAAATGCATTATTCTCTAGTGATGTACGTTTGTGCAAACCCAGATCATTACAGTAATGAAAACGCTTTGATTTGGCATAAGTGTTTAAAATGTGGTGTCACGGTTACACAGGGAAGGTGATCTTTTAAGGGTTTTATTTAAAACAAGGTATCTGAATCAGAGGGATGAAGCAGGAGAGTGGGGTTGGTGTATGTGGCGATCTCATCAACAGTGTAAACCTCTGAAGGTGAGCACTCTCACACACAGTTCGTTCTGGGAAACATCAAATGTTCAGGTAAACACCACAACAGCTTTAGTCATTTAGTCATTTGCGTCTGTAGGCGAAATGGAGACATCCATGGGAGAGGAGCAGAGGAAGAAGGAGAGCAGATGAGATGAAGCATCCAACTTTGATACCGGCCGATGAGTGAGTGAATGAGGAGGCTGTTTATAGTGTTGGGTGATTGCTGGTGCAGGTGTGTGTTTGATGTGTTTTATTTTCAATCAGCACCCTCCCGCTCTCCCTCGGGAAGCCAATACAGAAGTAACTAAAACTGCAGTTCATCGACTCGCCTTTGGGGGCTCCAGGAAATCCAGATGATTTCTGACTGCAATGGTAAATTGGCCATTTTTACAGCTGATCAAAACATGTTTACAGGCTGGTACAAAGAACCATTTTGGTGCATATAGCTAATATTACCCTTCATGACAACTGTGAGGGGGGTGGATTTATTAATAACTCATCCATTTCCTTTATATTAGGTTATATTAAGTCTGCATAATTAAGGGCGTGGCCACTTGAGTGACAGCAGGGTCTCGCTGGTCGCCTCACCTCAGCTGATTACGGCTGATTAGCCGCTGATCTCGGCATATTCATCATATTTTTGTGTTGTTTTATGTGGCTTTACACAGTCAGCTGCCTTTTGGAATTGTTTCCTGCAGTTATCAGATGATAGGCATGCTGTGTGCACTTAATTGTGCTCAAGCCATTCATGTGTATGACGTTGTATTCTGATGTCGTCAGTTTACTGTACAGTAATGACCGGGACAGATTTAAAGTAAGTCCACCATTCATCATCTATAGTAAACTGAGCATTTTCTCCAGCAGGAGAGCTGCACACAGGCCTCATGTTATTACTGTATGTTAGAGAATGAGAATAACAGCAGACTCATATTAACCTCTATTCCACATCTACAGAATCAGAGAATCCTGACCTTCATGATTAAGCATAATAAATGGGGATTCTCATTTATCCAGAATCGAGCAGCTCTACACACTAGTGAGGGCTCACTACAGCAGCGCAGGCTCTCAGACCCTGACCCTAACATCAGGACACCACGGAGAAACCTGAGGCCTTCAGCAGCTGCTAGACTCCAGCTCATGCAGCAGCTTCAGCGGTGAGGCTCACCTGAGCTGTGTTCAGGCACTGAGTGTCACACGCTGAAGCTCAGACCACTGCTCATACTGACCCTGCTGTAGCAGACCAGCCTGTGTGTTATCCAGAAACACTGCGGCTGCACGCGCACACGCACACACACACACACACACTGTTTATAATGGAGGCCCGGGTGTGCTAATACTTTAGGAATACTGACTTTATTCAGGTCAGAGACACATGTACATGAGCACCAGCCTGAACAAGAGTAGAACAATACATCAACATGATCAGCCAACAGAAGAGTGTGTGTGTGTGTGTGTGTGTGTGTGTGTGTGTGTGTGTGTGTGTGTGTGTGTGTGTGGTCTGACATCTGTGTGTAGATGAAGCCCACAGTCCTGCAGAGCTGTCCTAGATCAGTGCTGTGGATGTAGATGTTGGGGTGAACTCTCTCTCTCTCTCTCTCTCTCTCTCTCTCTCTCTCTCTCTCTCTCTCTCTCTCTCTCTCTCTCTCTCTCTCTCTCTCTCTCTCTCTGTCTCTCTCTCTCTCTCTCTCTCTCTCTCTACATAACTTTAAGTTTACATAATCAAGTAACATACATAATAATAAAAAACTGTACACGCGAGAGAGAAAGAGAGTGTGTGTGTGTGTGTATGTCAGAGAGAGAGGACTCTATCAGTGTGTGAGTGAGAGCAGTTGTGTGTCCATCAGAGTGTGTCTGTGAGCAGGTGTGTGTGATCATGTGTGTGTGTGTCCTTCATAGAGTGTGTGTGTGTCGCGCTGTCCTCCTCGCTGTAGATGCCGGAGTCTCCGCTGCAGTGTGTGTCGCTGCTGCTGCTGCTGCTGTCCTGCAGCTCCTCTGGGATGTGTGTGTCCACTGCGCAGACCACAGCCACGTCCAGATGCTCACACACACACTCCTTAGACAGGAGGAGCTGAGGTGTGTCTGCGTCAGAGAGCCAGAGCTGCACGCACACACACACACATACACACACAGAGAGAGAGAGAGGATTAGGTCAGTCAGACACACACCAACTGCAGCACACCGGCTAGGCTAGACACTGAGCAGTGTTCATGTGTGTGGAGATGCAGTTACCCATAATGCAATGTGTGAGAAATGCCCTAGTCTCCTTCTGAGAGGCTCAGGCAGAGCTGTCTATCTAGGCTAGGGAACCTGCTGTGCACTACTGAGGGCTCTACTGTACAGTGTTCATCTGCGTCAGAGGAGCGCCTCAGCGCTCAGTGCTGGCTCCACTACACACACACACACACACACACACACACACACACACACACACACACACACACACACACAGTGTTCTGCAGTAGTGTTTCCCCTCTGTGTGTGCACAGGGCTGTCCTCTTCCTTCATTAGAGACGGTAATGAGCCGTTGTGTTTGTAGAGAGAGCTGGATAATGTCCTGCTCTTCAGATCAGCAGTACTGAGGTGTGTGAGATTACACTGAGACTGAACTACAGGCTGTGCAGAAGTTTGAGCCCCTCTCTTCTGTGTGGATTTAATCCTGTAGTCTCCTAATGCTGAGAGACTCCAACAAACACTCCTCACACAGGAGCAGCTCATCATGAAGGAGGAGACGTAACACAGCTGACGGCTCGTTGGGCTTCTCCTTATTGAAAACCTGAGAGTAGCAGCATGGGAACACCAGCAGATCTTCCTGAAGACCTAAACACCAGGATAATCCACCAACATGAGTTAGGAGAAGGATGCAGAAAGCTATCACAGAGGGTTAAAGTCTCCATCTCCACAGTCAGGAATATAGTAAGACAATGGAAGGCCACAGGAGCAGATGTGCTGGACCAAGACAAACATCTGAAAGACCAAGGAGAAGAATGAACACAGCAGACCACAGACCACCTCCACAGAGCTCCAGGACGTCTCTCTGCTGATCATGTGATTGTGCATCGCTCCACAGTCCAGCGCACTCCACACAGAACAGCTTAAATGGAAGATGCAGAAGAAGACCTCTCTGTGTTCTGCCAATGAGAAGAGTGTTTGAGGAATGCGAAGGCTCATCTGGACCAGCCTGAATCATTCTGGAGGAATATACTGTGGACAGACGCCACAACCACAGACGCTCTGCATGATGGAGAAGAGCACAGCATCAGGAGGAGAAGCTGCTCCTGCTGTGAGATATGGTGGAGGCTCCGTCATGCGGTGGGGATGTGTGGCAAGCACAGCTACTGGAGACCCTGTCAGAGTTGAAGTCTGCATGGACTCACCCAGCACCAGCAGATTCTGAAGAACAGTGTTCAGGAGTCAGTCAAGAGGCTGAAGATACGGCAGGCTGTGATGTTTCAGCAGGACGATGACCCAAAGCACAGCTCCAGATCTACCAGAGAATTCATGCTCAGACACCATACAGTGATCTAGAATGGCCATCCCAGTCCCCTGAGCTGAACATCTGTGGATTGATTTGAAAAGGGCTGTTCACACTCAGCACCCATCAGACCTGACTGACCTGGAGGAATTCTGCAGAGAGGAATGGCCCACAATGCCTTCAGCAGGGGTTCAGGCACTCATCCTGGACTATAAGCAGCGTCTACAGGCTGATATAGCAGCTAAAGGCGGCTCTACACACGACTGATGTCTTCATTCTGTTGGGCTGCTCAAATATAAGCTCCAGTCTGTCTGTGCTCAGACTTAAAGTGCATCTGCTGATGAATGAATGTTCTGTCAGAGCTCAAGTGCTGCTTCTTCTCCAGAGTATACCATATATCCAGATCAAACTGCTGATCTAAAGGCCCACAGGCCACGGCTGCAGTGATGAAGATGATCAGGGGTGCACACACTTCTGCAGAAGACTGTATGCGCACTCACACACACACATGCAGACACGCAAACACACAGTAACGCAGCCACACACATACACACACACACAGACACACAGACACAGACAGTGTTGCGCACCTCCTGGATGTGTGCGGGCAGCTGTGCGCTGGGTCTGCAGACGCTCTTGAAGGTCTGGAATGTTCTGTAGGAGCAGAAGAACAGCAGCAGCACCAGCAGGAACACCAGCACCAGCGCCAGCAGGAAGTACAGCAGGATCAGCCACACCGTCGTCTGGCCTGAACACACACACACACACACACACACACACACACCAGCCTCTGTCACACACACCGCTCGAAATGCACAGGTGGACAAGTGTGTGTGTGTGTGTGTGTGTGACCTCTGACCTGTCTGTGCGCAGTGTGTGTCGCTGAACACACTGCTCTTGTTCTCGAAGTCATTGCGGCTCTGGACCCTCACACAGTACACGATCCATCTGGCCAGATCCGGCAGGACCACCAGGTTATTCGGGGTGCGCAGCTCTTTAGCCTGCTGCACACACACACACACACACACACACACACACACACACACACACACACACACACACACACACACACACACACACACACGATGAGCACACACTGTACACTCACGCAACAGGCTGTGTATTACACAGAGAACAATACATGATGACTGTTCATGAACACGGTGTGCTGCGGTTCTCAGACGAGAAACACACACACACACACGCGCACACACACACGCGCACACACACACGCGCACACACACACACACACACACACACCCTCTTCCTGTCTGAAAGTCCTCTGGTTTGTGCGCCGCAGGCCTCAACAGACGCTCAGAGCTGCACTCTACACTGACTGTACCTGCACACACACTCAGCCCATCACTCCAGACACGACAGCAGGAGCACGCCTGTGTGTTTGATTATCAGTCATCGTGTGTGTGTGTGTGTGTGTACTGTAGTGTGTGTGAACATAATCAACATCTCTGACTGTCAGACGCTCACTACAGAGGGAGACATTAGCTTTTACAGAGTTAGCTTAGCAAAGCCTACAGCAATGAAGTTTGGGGACTACAAACAAACACATCTGGGCTAGTGAGATCACAAATGCTTCGTTACGCACACACACACACACGCACACACACCCTGCGCAGTGAAGGGGCGTGGCCAGAGGCGCTGTAGTGTTACAGCAGAGAAAGCTAAAATGGCGCTGCTATTTCCACAGAGCTGCTCCTGCTTGTGTATTTGGGCCTCCAGAGGACTCGACACACAGACAGAAGAGCTGGCAGTGTAGTGTGATGATGCTCAGAGCATTATAGAGCAGATGTAGCTCTAGTGTTGGACACAGCACAGCTCCAGAGTGTCTCCAGTGCTGGATTCAGCTCAACTCCTCAGAGCAGGAGCAGAACAGCAGCAGCTGAGGACCGAGAGACGAGACCTGTGAGTGTGTTCATGTGTTCACACTGATCTGTGACCTGCTCAGTGTCTAGCGTTAGCGGTGTCATGTAGCGAGGACGTAAACAACATGCTAACAGTTTAGCTACAGACTCGTATTGATCCGTCAAACCGCTGTAAACACCCACAATCCTCAGCAGCGCTGCAGTGTGTGTCTATGCGGACGCTTTCCCTGCGCTCGACAGCTCAGATCATGAACTCACAGCAGATCTGTGACCGCTTCATCTCTCTGACACACGCTAATGACCCCAGTATATGAGGAGGACACTGCTCAGGGGTTATTGTAGAGCTTCAGCCGTGTGCTCTTCATCTGCTGTCTGATTCAGCCTCACACGGCTAACAGCTACACTGGCTGACAGCGTTTACACAGCGCTAAAGAGTGTGCTATAGAGGCGTGATGCTTCCTGATGACGTGGAGCCTATGCGCCAATCACAGCACATTATGTTAGCTGACCAATCAGAGCCTCTTGAGGGCGTGGCTTTCAGAGGAGCTAGGGAATATGACAGGGGTGTTCATGTTAGTGGAGCAGCTGTATATAGTCAGAGTCAGAGATATGAGAGAATACCCTGATGATCTACAGGTGAAGCATGAACACACACTGCTCTGCATCTTATAAACACAAGCCAGCCTTACAAACACACTCTGGAGCAGCGCTTTAATCTCTCTCCCCTGCTCTCGAACCCCTGCTCCAGCACAGATCTGACCCACAGCTGTGCTCCAGAACCAGCGCAGGACTCCAGAAGCAGACGTACCTGAGTGTCGTCAGACTGCCTCCAGTACTGGATCAGGTAATACATCTCCGGCAACAGCATCTTCATGGACTCATTGCTGCTGCTCAGAGGATCAGAGATGACCGTCTCCAGAACTCCTCGATCAGAACGCAGATTCACACTGGACGGAGGACCTAGAGCCGCTGCAGGAGAGAAGGACAGACGTCAGGATCTAGAGGAGGACAGAGCTGGAGACAGACATGATCTAGAGCAGATCTAGAGGAGGACAGAGCTGGAGACAGACATCATGATCTAGAGCAGATCTAGAGGAGGACAGAGCTGGAGTCAGACATGATCTAGAGCAGATCTAGAGGAGGACAGAGCTGGAGTCAGTCATGATCTAGAGCAGATCTAGAAGAGGACAGAGCTGGAGTCAGTCATGATCTAGAGCAGATCTAGAGGAGGACAGAGCTGAAGTCAGACATGATCTAGAGCAGATCTAGAGGAGGACAGAGCTGGAGTCAGTCATGATCTAGAGCAGATCTAGAAGAGGACAGAGCTGGAGTCAGTCATGATCTAGAGCAGATCTAGAGGAGGACAGAGCTGGAGTCAGACATGATCTAGAGCAGATCTAGAGGAGGACAGAGCTGGAGTCAGACATGATCTAGAGCAGATCTAGAGGAGGACAGAGCTGGAGTCAGACATGATCTAGAGCAGATCTAGAGGAGGACAGAGCTGGAGTCAGACATGATCTAGAGCAGATCTAGAGGAGGACAGAGCTGGAGTCAGACATGATCTAGAGCAGATCTAGAGGAGGACAGAGCTGGAGACAGACATCATGATCTAGAGCAGATCTAGAGAGGACAGAGCTGGAGTCAGACATGATCTAGAGCAGATCTAGAGGAGGACAGAGCTGGAGTCAGACATGATCTAGAGCAGATCTAGAGGAGGACAGAGCTGGAGTCAGACATGATCTAGAGCAGATCTAGAGGAGGACAGAGCTGAAGTCAGACATGATCTAGAGCAGATCTAGAGGAGGACAGAGCTGGAGTCAGTCATGATCTAGAGCAGATCTAGAAGAGGACAGAGCTGGAGTCAGTCATGATCTAGAGCAGATCTAGAGGAGGACAGAGCTGGAGTCAGACATGATCTAGAGCAGATCTAGAGGAGGACAGAGCTGGAGTCAGACATGATCTAGAGCAGATCTAGAGGAGGACAGAGCTGGAGTCAGACATGATCTAGAGCAGATCTAGAGGAGGACAGAGCTGGAGTCAGACATGATCTAGAGCAGATCTAGAGGAGGACAGAGCTGGAGTCAGACATGATCTAGAGCAGATCTAGAGGAGGACAGAGCTGGAGACAGACATCATGATCTAGAGCAGATCTAGAGGAGGACAGAGCTGGAGTCAGACATGATCTAGAGCAGATCTAGAGGAGGACAGAGCTGGAGACAGACATGATCTAGAGCAGATCTAGAGGAGGACAGAGCTGGAGTCAGACATGATCTAGAGCAGATCTAGAGGAGGACAGAGCTGAAGTCAGACATGATCTAGAGCAGATCTAGAGGAGGACAGAGCTGGAGTCAGACATGATCTAGAGCAGATCTAGAGGAGGACAGAGCTGGAGACAGACGTGATCTAGAGCAGATCTAGAGGAGGACAGAGCTGGAGTCAGTCATGATCTAGAGCAGATCTAGAGGAGGACAGAGCTGGAGACAGACATGATCTAGAGCAGATCTAGAGGAGGACAGAGCTGGAGACAGACATGATCTAGAGCAGATCTAGAGGAGGACAGAGCTGGAGTCAGACATGATCTAGAGCAGATCTAGAGGAGGACAGAGCTGGAGACAGACATCATGATCTAGAGCAGATCTAGAGGAGGACAGAGCTGGAGTCAGACATGATCTAGAGCAGATCTAGAGGAGGACAGAGCTGGAGTCAGACATGATCTAGAGCAGATCTAGAGGAGGACAGAGCTGGAGACAGACATCATGATCTAGAGCAGATCTAGAGGAGGACAGAGCTGAAGTCAGACATGATCTAGAGCAGATCTAGAGGAGGACAGAGCTGGAGTCAGTCATGATCTAGAGCAGATCTAGAAGAGGACAGAGCTGGAGACAGACGTGATCTAGAGCAGATCTAGAGGAGGACAGAGCTGGAGTCAGACATGATCTAGAGCAGATCTAGAGGAGGACAGAGCTGGAGTCAGACATGATCTAGAGCAGATCTAGAGGAGGACAGAGCTGGAGACAGACGTGATCTAGAGCAGATCTAGAGGAGGACAGAGCTGGAGTCATACATGATCTAGAGCAGATCTAGAGGAGGACAGAGCTGGAGTCAGTCATGATCTAGAGCAGATCTAGAGGAGGACAGAGCTGGAGACAGACATGATCTAGAGCAGATCTAGAGGAGGACAGAGCTGGAGACAGACGTGATCTAGAGCAGATCTAGAGGAGGACAGAGCTGGAGTCATACATGATCTAGAGCAGATCTAGAGGAGGACAGAGCTGGAGTCAGTCATGATCTAGAGCAGATCTAGAGGAGGACAGAGCTGGAGTCAGTCATGATCTAGAGCAGATCTAGAAGAGGACAGAGCTGGAGACAGACATGATCTAGAGCAGATCTAGAGGAGGACAGAGCTGGAGTCAGTCATGATCTAGAGCAGATCTAGAGGAGGACAGAGCTGGAGTCAGTCATGATCTAGAGCAGATCTAGAGGAGGACAGAGCTGGAGTCAGTCCATGATCTAGAGCAGATCTGGAAGAGGACAGAGCTGGAGACAGACGTGATCTAGAGCAGATCTAGAGGAGGACAGAGCTGGAGTCAGTCATGATCTAGAGCAGATCTAGAGGAGGACAGAGCTGGAGACAGACATGATCTAGAGCAGATCTAGAGGAGGACAGAGCTGAAGTCAGACATGATCTAGAGCAGATCTGGAAGAGGACAGAGCTGGAGACAGACGTGATCTAGAGCAGATCTAGAGGAGGACAGAGCTGGAGTCAGTCATGATCTAGAGCAGATCTAGAGGAGGACAGAGCTGGAGACAGACGTGATCTAGAGCAGATCTAGAGGAGGACAGAGCTGAAGTCAGACATGATCTAGAGCAGATCTAGAGGAGGACAGAGCTGGAGTCAGTCATGATCTAGAGCAGATCTAGAAGAGGACAGAGCTGGAGTCAGTCATGATCTAGAGCAGATCTAGAGGAGGACAGAGCTGGAGTCAGACATGATCTAGAGCAGATCTAGAGGAGGACAGAGCTGGAGTCAGACATGATCTAGAGCAGATCTAGAGGAGGACAGAGCTGGAGTCAGACATGATCTAGAGCAGATCTAGAAGAGGACAGAGCTGGAGTCAGTCATGATCTAGAGCAGATCTAGAGGAGGACAGAGCTGGAGTCAGACATGATCTAGAGCAGATCTAGAGGAGGACAGAGCTGGAGTCAGACATGATCTAGAGCAGATCTAGAGGAGGACAGAGCTGGAGTCAGACATGATCTAGAGCAGATCTAGAGGAGGACAGAGCTGGAGTCAGACATGATCTAGAGCAGATCTAGAGGAGGACAGAGCTGGAGTCAGACATGATCTAGAGCAGATCTAGAGGAGGACAGAGCTGGAGACAGACATCATGATCTAGAGCAGATCTAGAGGAGGACAGAGCTGGAGTCAGACATGATCTAGAGCAGATCTAGAGGAGGACAGAGCTGGAGTCAGACATGATCTAGAGCAGATCTAGAGGAGGACAGAGCTGGAGTCAGACATGATCTAGAGCAGATCTAGAGGAGGACAGAGCTGAAGTCAGACATGATCTAGAGCAGATCTAGAGGAGGACAGAGCTGGAGTCAGACATGATCTAGAGCAGATCTAGAGGAGGACAGAGCTGGAGACAGACGTGATCTAGAGCAGATCTAGAGGAGGACAGAGCTGGAGTCAGTCATGATCTAGAGCAGATCTAGAGGAGGACAGAGCTGGAGACAGACATGATCTAGAGCAGATTCTAGAGGAGGACAGAGCTGGAGACAGACATGATCTAGAGCAGATCTAGAGGAGGACAGAGCTGGAGACAGACGTGATCTAGAGCAGATCTAGAGGAGGACAGAGCTGGAGTCATACATGATCTAGAGCAGATCTAGAGGAGGACAGAGCTGGAGTCAGTCATGATCTAGAGCAGATCTAGAGGAGGACAGAGCTGGAGACAGTCATGATCTAGAGCAGATCTAGAGGAGGACAGAGCTGGAGACAGACATCATGATCTAGAGCAGATCTAGAGGAGGACAGAGCTGGAGTCAGACATGATCTAGAGCAGATCTAGAGGAGGACAGAGCTGGAGTCAGACATGATCTAGAGCAGATCTAGAGGAGGACAGAGCTGGAGTCAGACATGATCTAGAGCAGATCTAGAGGAGGACAGAGCTGAAGTCAGACATGATCTAGAGCAGATCTAGAGGAGGACAGAGCTGGAGTCAGTCATGATCTAGAGCAGATCTAGAAGAGGACAGAGCTGGAGACAGACGTGATCTAGAGCAGATCTAGAGGAGGACAGAGCTGGAGTCAGACATGATCTAGAGCAGATCTAGAGGAGGACAGAGCTGGAGTCAGACATGATCTAGAGCAGATCTAGAGGAGGACAGAGCTGGAGACAGACGTGATCTAGAGCAGATCTAGAGGAGGACAGAGCTGGAGTCATACATGATCTAGAGCAGATCTAGAGGAGGACAGAGCTGGAGTCAGTCATGATCTAGAGCAGATCTAGAGGAGGACAGAGCTGGAGACAGACATGATCTAGAGCAGATCTAGAGGAGGACAGAGCTGGAGACAGACATGATCTAGAGCAGATCTAGAGGAGGACAGAGCTGGAGACAGACGTGATCTAGAGCAGATCTAGAGGAGGACAGAGCTGGAGTCATACATGATCTAGAGCAGATCTAGAGGAGGACAGAGCTGGAGTCAGTCATGATCTAGAGCAGATCTAGAGGAGGACAGAGCTGGAGTCAGTCATGATCTAGAGCAGATCTAGAAGAGGACAGAGCTGGAGACAGACATGATCTAGAGCAGATCTAGAGGAGGACAGAGCTGGAGTCAGTCATGATCTAGAGCAGATCTAGAGGAGGACAGAGCTGGAGTCAGTCATGATCTAGAGCAGATCTAGAGGAGGACAGAGCTGGAGTCAGTCATGATCTAGAGCAGATCTGGAAGAGGACAGAGCTGGAGACAGACGTGATCTAGAGCAGATCTAGAGGAGGACAGAGCTGGAGTCAGTCATGATCTAGAGCAGATCTAGAGGAGGACAGAGCTGGAGACAGACATGATCTAGAGCAGATCTAGAGGAGGACAGAGCTGGAGATAGACATGATCTAGAGCAGATCTAGAGGAGGACAGAGCTGGAGACAGACATCAGGATCTAGAGGAGGACAGAGCTGGAGTCAGACATGATCTAGAGCAGATCTAGAGGAGGACAGAGCTGGAGACAGACATGATCTAATGCAGATCTAGAGGAGGACAGAGCTGGAGACAGACATGATCTAGAGCAGATCTAGAGGAGGACAGAGCTGGAGTCAGTCATGATCTAGAGCAGATCTAGACCAGGACAGAGCTGGAGACAGACGTCATGATCTAGAGCAGATCTAGAGGAGGACAGAGCTGGAGACAGACGTCATGATCTAGAGCAGATCTAGAGGAGGACAGAGCTGGAGACAGACATGATCTAGAGCAGATCTAGAGGAGGACAGAGCTGAAGTCAGACATGATCTAGAGCAGATCTAGAGGAGGACAGAGCTGAAGTCAGACATGATCTAGAGCAGATCTAGAGGAGGACAGAGCTGAAGTCAGACATGATCTAGAGCAGATCTAGAGGAGAACAGAGCTGGAGACAGACGTCATGATCTAGAGCAGATCTAGAGGAGGACAGAGCTGGAGTCAGACATGATCTAGAGCAGCTGTAGAGAGCGTATCCTCACCGTGTTTATCAGGGCAGAAGCTGATCTGGGTCCAGTTGGAGGCCTGCTCTGCAGTGTTTGCCCTGACGCGCAGCAGGTAGATGCCCAAGTAGAAGAGGCCGGCGTGGGTGAAGTCGCAGCGCCGCTCGTCCACATCCTCACACACCGTCAGCCACTTCTGCTTGTGCTCCGGTTGCCGTGACCGGAACTCTCTGTGGAGGAACAGACAGGAGTGAGGATCAGGGGAGCATATACTGGAGCATGCACTGTTCTGCTGCATCATCTGTCCTGAACTGTATAATGAAATGATCACTGTAATTAACTGACGAGTTGACTAAGCTGCTGCTATAAACATACAGAAGTCAACATGTGCTGATTAAGGATTATGGACCAGGACGGTGTGCATCTCAGGACAACACTTCAGTGCTTCTGGACAGATGATGATGAGTGACGAAGAGCTCTCTGCTGTTTACATCTGAGTGTAAATGCTCCTGAATGAGTGTATGAGCATGTGTGTGTGTGTGTGTGTGTGTGTGTGTGTGTGTGTGCAGCTCTTACGCCATGAACTGAGCGGTGAAGCGGACGCTCTGGTTTCCAGGCCAATCCCAGTGCAGCACATACTGGGTGTTGAGCGTCTGAAGACCGAGGTTCTGTGGAGGACTCAGACTTTTGGATGCTGGAACACACACACACACACACACACACACACACACACACACACTTATATTTGCTGATATTTCAGAAATAAATGTGAATTTGGCTTCTCAGGCATACTGACAGGCCTACAGCACACACAGAGGAGCGACAGTCAGCATTCAGGAGCTGAGGGTGATGAACAGAAGCGCTGTGTAGCTGGACTGTGTCATACACTGATGGTCTCTGTGCTGTTGATCTCACACAGGCTCAGGTGATGATTAGCTGAATGACTGTTCACAGTGTGTGTGTGTGTGTGTGCAGCGGTGAGCGCTATACACACTCCTGTCTGCATGTTCACGTGTGTTCATCATGTGGTATTCAGTGTTAGTGTGATGGTCAGTGTCGGGTCACTCAGTGATGTTACAGTAATGTAATGCGGCACTTTCTAATCTCACAGGAGACACGCGAGCGGTCAGGAGTGTGTTTGTTTTAGCTGGACATCCTCTGTCTGACATTCACACACACACACACACACTCACACACACACACACACACACACACACACACACACACACACACACACACACACACACACACACACACACACACAGTCTCTCTCTCTCTCTCTCTCTCTCTCTCTCTCTCTATCTCTCAAACACACACACACACACACAGACTCTCTCTCTCTCTCTTGTTTCCTCCTGGTGGTCAGTTCTGAGCAGTATCTGTGTGTGTTTCCTTCTTCCTTCTCTCCTGCTCTGACTCTTCTTCATTCTTTCTTCATGTTTTGATTTCTTGAGCACAGCCAGTGTGTGTGTGTGTGTGTGTGTGTGTGTGTGATTCCTCTGTTCCACCATCATTATTCTGCACTGGTATCTCATCTGTGCATTAAATAATCTGACAGTGGGGTGAGCAGAATTCCCCCATTGTCAGATGATTCTGCTGGTTTTCAGGAGAAACTCTCTTCATGTTGACTCATTATTGCTGAACACAGCACAATATATCCTCTGCTGGTCTAGCAAATGCTGACTGATGTGAGAGTGAGCAGATCTGGACACCTCCAGCTCCTCCTCAGCCTCAGCTCTCACTCGTCTGCGTGTCCCTCTACATCTGCTGCTCCAAGCAAAGAGCTCTCTTAAAGGGGCAGTTCACCCAGAAATACAAACATCCCCACACACACACACACACACACACACCAGCACTTCTAGACCTTTCAGTCTTCTGTTGAACGCGAATGAAGATAATCTGAAGAATGCTGAAGAACGACAACACAGAGCACTGCAGTGAATGTCAGAGTATCTTCATCTGTGTTCAGCAGGAGAAACACACACACACACACAGGGCTGGAGGATGAGGATGGCTGAGGGTGAGCTGGCCCTTTAACACATCTCATCACGGTGACTATTTAGTCATATTATTATTATTATTTGTATCGCTTTATTTTATTTAAGTGTATTATTAATAGTCATTTTACATTATTGTACTGCATTTCCACTGTGTTTTCCTTCTTCGAGATGTACTGTTAAACACACTATTGAAAATAACCTTTATTATTATATTATTATTATTATTATTATTATTATTATTATTGCTGGCGTCATGGTGGCTCAGAAGGTAGCATGATAGCCTCACAGCAAGAAGGTCGCTGGTTTGAGTCCCGGCTGGGTCAGTTGGCGTTTCTGTGTGGAGTTTGCATGTTCTCCCCGTGTTGGTGTGGGTTTCCTCCGGGTGCTCCGGTTTCCCCCACAGTCCAAACACATGCGCTATATGGGAATTGATCAACTAAACTGGCCATAATGTATGAGTGTGTGTGTGTGTGTATGGGTGTTTCCCAGTGATGGGTTGCAGCTGGAAGGGCATCTGCTGCGTAAAACATATGCTGGAATAGTTGGCGGTTCATTCCGCTGTGGTGACCCCTGATTAATAAAGAGACTAAGCTGAAAAGATCATGAATGATTAGTGGAGTGTAAATGCAGGAGGGGAGCAGGACTGTGAGGGTTTTCTGTCTTCAGTAATAAATGCTCCACAGCCTCTGCTTGTTTACACACGCGAGACGGGGAATATTAATATGATAATAATAAACATATTCACAGCTGACTGGAGTAATGATGACGTTCAAATGACCACAGACAGGTGTGCAGTGTATATATACAGATATATGTGCTGTATATGTAGTTATACAGTATATACAGATTATTATTGTAACCTTTATTTTACCAGGAGAGACACATTGAGTTTAAAAATCTCTTTTACAAGAGCGTTCTGGCCAACATTAGGCAGTACACACGTCACATGAGTCTAACAGACAACAAATAAAAAACAATTGACAGTTAACATGAATAACACACTGACAAACAAACTACTCAACACATCTGCAAGCCTGTGTCTCAGATTCTAAATCATTTATAGTCTTCTTTAGTGAAATCAACTCTTTAAACTGCAGCTGTGTTTGTAGATTACTCCATGCACAAGGTGCTGCGCATTTAAAGCCTTTTCCCCATCTCAGTCCGCACTTTAGGAACAGACAGTAAATATAAATATCCTGTGACCGAAGTCCATAGCTGAGGACAGACTTTTTACAAATGTAATTCTGTCGATATGATGGGAGTAACCCCAGTATAGATTTGTAAACAAAGATATGCCAATGCTCGAGCCTACGAATGGACAAAGCAGACCAACCTACCCTAGTGTACAGCACACAATGATGAGTGAGTGAGGGGTTTAAACTAGTGATAAATCTTAGTGCACCATGGTAAACAGTGTCCAATGCATGCAGACGCTGAGATGAAGCATGCATATAGATAACATCACCGTAGTCCAATATCGACATAAATGTGGCATCACCCAGCCTCTTTATAATAGATGTACAGTGTGTTTATGTACAGTATGCAGTTATGTGTACAGTACATGTAGTGTTTGTTCAGTATGTAGTTTGTTTGTACAGTATATACAGATATATGTGCCCTATATACAGTAATATGTAGTTATACACACATATACAGTATAGAGTTATATGTACAGCGTGTTGCAGTATGCAGTCATGTGTACAGTATATAGAGTTATATGTTCAGTATATAGAGTTATATGTTCAGTATATAGAGTTATATGTTCAGTATATAGAGTTATATGTTCAGTATATAGAGTTATATGTTCAGTATATAGAGTTATATGTTCAGTATATAGAGTTATATGTTCAGTATATAGAGTTATATGTTCAGTGTATCAGACAGATGTTCAGTGTAGAGTTTGTGTTCAGTATATAGAGTTATATGTTCAGTATATAGAGTTATGTGTTCAGTATATAGAGTTATATGTTCAGTGTATCAGACAGATGTTCAGTGTAGAGTTTGTGTTCAGTATATAGAGTTATATGTTCAGTGTAGAGTTTGTGTTCAGTATATAGAGTTATATGTTCAGTGTAGAGTTTGTGTTCAGTATATAGAGTTATATGTTCAGTGTATCAGACAGATGTTCAGTATATAGAGTTATATGTTCAGTGTGTAGTTTGTTTGTGTTTGTTTTCAGTCTAGGCGGAAGTGAAAGTTGTGTAAATCTGCTTTGATCTCTCTGTTCCAGCGCGTGACACCTGAAGCCCCGCGGTATTCCCCTCCTGCCGTCTGAAGGCAGAATCAATAATCATCAACAGAGATATCGATGACTTAAATCGACATAAAGACAATCGGGATGATCGGTTTCAGTTTAAGTGAGCGGAACTCCAGCTGCCCTGACCGGAAACGCTGCTCCAGAACGGCGGACAGCGGGAGAATGAACACATATACACACAGATATACACTGACACACACACAAACACACACACACTGACTCACCGGCGGCCCCGAGCAGCAGCAGCAGCAGCAGGACACGCTCCTCCATGATCCGCGTCTCTCTCCGTTCTCTCGGTTTCGCTCACTGAGGAGAAAACACGTGACGTCCACTGTGACGCGCCAGGGAGCATAATTCATAACACAACGAGCGAGCACTGTACAGTCACGTGATTGTGTCTACGGCTTCTCATTGGCGACGGGAGATGGAGATGTTTTTGTTTATTTTATGCAAATTACAGAAATATTTACAAAAACAGGACGGGTTTGTAAATTTCAAATATGATAAATTAGATTAGATTATAGATTATAAACGTGACTGTTTATAATTGATGAACAAAATCATAACAGATTTCATGTAGCAACAATAACCATAATAATCATATATAACACTCGGTAGTGTTGAGCTGATCTCACACTCACCACGGGATCATCAGTTGAAGAAATAATCATAATATACATACATTTTGAATGTGTGTGCGTGTGAGTGACAAGTACAGCCGTCTGCAGCTTGAAGATTGGGGCTGGGCTGAATATGGGGCGGGGCTGTATGTGCAGCCCCGCCCATAAGTAACAGTGGGCGGAACTGAACATGTCGCCCCGCCTACAAGTCTTTCATTGGTTAACGGAAACATATTGACGTTAACTTAATATACTTTGGATTCCGGCTTTCATCACTGCATGGTGAGTACACGTCTTACACGCCACGAGCTACGTATTATGTGTAATTTATTTAATTAAAGTCCTTAATTCTTTAGCTGTGTGTAGCTGAATAGAGATGTTAAGTTTTAAAACGTTGTAAAAGTTAGGGTTGACGTTTCCAAGGTGATCGTCTTATTCACTTAGATTAATGTAAACTTTAGAGAGTTTTGAGCAACACAGTCTATCAAATGAAGATTATTGATATCAGAGATATGAACAAAATATATTTTTCTTTGTGGCTTGTTCTCTATTTTATATACACTGATAATGTTACTCCTAAATATATACAATATACAACTTTTGATTCTTTGCCTATTGATCTATACTACCTTCTGCTTGCAGATCATTTGCATTGATAAATCCATCACTATAATTGTTGTGGAGCATATTCTCTGTTTTATTTTACCTCAGTTCTTTCTCTCTTTTTTAATGTATGGTGAATGTGAGCTGGCCATGCCTAGTACAAACATATTTACCTCTTTGAGTTTAACTCTAATATGCTGTATTTTAAGTGACAATTTGGCCAGATTGTTGGCTATTGTTTACAGATGCCACCTGATTCTGCAGCGTATCCTCTTGGGAATTGTCATAGAGGATGGTGATGGGGCATTTCTGCAACTCTCACTGACATGCAGGACTTTCTGAGCCATTGTCAGTGATCCAAAATTTAAGGAGCAGGCTCACTACATCTGGCTGGACAGTAAGTCATTTATGGTCATTTATTTTAAAATAGTGACTACTGGGCAAAGTGCTTGGCATATTCCATATTTGTTTATCATGTTTTCATCATAAAGTAATTCTTGTTTGTGTGTGTGTGTGTGTGTGTGTGTGTGTGTGTGTGTGTGTGTGTGTGTGTGTGTGTGTATGTGTGTGTGTGTGTGTATGCCAAGCACTTTTTACAGTACTCCACTAGTTGTAAAACTTTGAATTACGCAAGCATTCTGTTCAACAATTGACTTCCCAGGGCATTGCTCAGCAGATTGTTAATTCAATGCTGGAGAATTCCCCTGTGAAAAATATCTAAATGTTTTTATGTTTATTAAAGATGATAATCACGAACTGCTGTATCTTATATTATTATTATTATTATTATTATTATTATCTATAAATAATAATGTCTTCCTTTTGTATATGTGTGCATGTGCATACACAGATGAGCTGCAGGTGAGACATCTGACATCTAAAAAAAATAAGTGCATTGTTTTGTGTTGCTGTCTTTACTACAGATGAAGTTGGTATGTACTTGTCAGCATTTGCCAAATAAAGATTTCAGATGTTTTCAGGAGTGCTGCAAAAAATCTTTTTTGCCAAATTTCTTTTTATTAATTTGTGTCCTGATAAATAAGTAAGAAATAAAAAACTGGGCGTTTGTGCCACCTTATTTATAAAATATTAGGTCTATTTATTATAAAATAGAATAACAATGTTGTAAGTAAAGCCCTCAAAAGCCAAGAAATGGACATTGACAAAAGCCCCCTGATTCAGATGATCCTGAAGCTGCAAACACAAAGCAACACAACGAATATGACTAACAGCAGGCAGCATCAGGACACGGACATGCTTATCCACAGAATTAAGCCCAATCAAATGATAAATGCACGAAACAGAGGAGTATCTGACTTACTGGAATGAAGCAGCAGCAAAACAAAGTAAACTTCAATGTTATTTAGACCTAAACAGAGATTATACCACAGCAACATATCTGAGCGCAGTAAAGGACAGTAAATTAAGAACAACAATGACCAAATACAGGCTGAGTGCTCACAGTCTGACTGTAGAGACGGGCCGATACAGACAGAACTGGCAACCCAGAGAGAGCCGCATCTGCCCACACTGTGCCCAGGCAGAGGTGGAGACGGAGGAACACTTCCTCACCCGCTGCACAAACTATCAG
The DNA here is from genome assembly GCA_903798195.1 of Danio kyathit. NCBI lineage: Eukaryota > Metazoa > Chordata > Actinopteri > Cypriniformes > Danionidae > Danio > Danio kyathit. Next base: position 101,544 of record LR812527.1, read on the forward strand.
CACATCCGAGAAACATTCTACCCCAAACTACAGAGCATTTACCCACAATTCACTGAGTCAGACAATAAAACACAGCTGCAATATTTACTAGGGGAAAAAACTGACTGTGTCCTTCTAGCGGCACAATACATTAATGCCTGTTACAGAGAGAGAGAGCAGACCAATAAAACATCAGTGATGCGCCTGCAAACACACACACACACACACACACACACACACACACACACACACACACACACACACACACACATACACATACACACACACACACACACACACATCTAGATTATTATAAATGAATCATTGTAAATATACTGATTATTATTGTTTTATTACGGTTTTATCCTAAAATGTTGGTTGTTAAATGGACAGTTTATTCTGATCTATTATTATTTTTGTATTGATTTGTATGAATAATAATATATGTTGAATAATAATATGATATGTTGAATAATAATGTGATATATTGAATAATATGATGTATGGTTGATATTTTAATTATGTATAAATATCATCTTTTTTTTTTTTTTACTATTTACTGTGTTTACTGTTTTGTTATTATTATGCATATTACTTTTTATGTAAACTTTAGAACTGCTTTGGCAATACAATTGTAACATTTGTCATGCCAATAAAGCAACTATTGAATTGAATTGAATTGAGAGAGAGAGAGAGAGAGAGAGAGAGAGAGAGAGAGATATTACTCCAGTCCAACAGGGGAGCTCTCGGTATCTGCCAATAGAGAGAAGCGGAAGTGGAAAGTGCGCCATTCCGGGGTTATCTCACGTTTGCAGCGGAGCAGAGCCGCGGTTTTCCGTTAGCGTGAGCACCTGTTAACGGTACCGGGAGAGCCAAAAGACAGAAACATGAGGAGGAGCAGAGCGGAGGTGGAGCGCTACATATCCGCCGTCCAGAGCGCGTCTCCCGGGCAGAAAGCGGTAAGCAGAGCGGCGGCCTCACCGGGAAAACCGGTCTGAACCCGCCGGTAAAACACACACGGATAGGGGAAAACAAACACCGAGCCCAGAGTTTACTGTAGTTTACTAGAGTGTTTATTACTTCGAGTTTACCGTGGAGTTACCGGAGCCGCTGAGGAGGAGGAGCGGGAAATGTGCTCACTGTGGAGAAGTGTTCGGTTTACCCGCGCGATTCACCCTGAGCACTGACGGACAGACAGACGACAGAGAGACAGACAGAGAGAGAAAGTGTGTGTGTTCAGAGAGAGAGAGAGAGAGAGAGATGAAAACACACTTGTATTGCATAGTTAACTCGTGTAAAGCGTCGCCATTATGTTGTACTCAACACAAACACCTGAACAGGTGAGTCCAGCAGCTCAGAGCACAGATTCCCGTCACACCTGCTGTCAGCAGCACTATACTGTAGAGTCTGCTGAATTATAGAGCAGCTCAATGTGCTGAGGTCACCGGCCCGGGAACATGTCATTCAGTCATGACTTCACCTTAAACAGCTGTTATTGATTAATTATCAATATGTGGAGCTTTTTGTATTCTTCTAAAGCAGGCAATACGTCATGACTAATGTTGTTTACATCCTTCAAAACCAGTAGGCAGTTTCTCCTGATAAAGAGTGAAGATGAATAACTGCACTTTTGGAAACAAAATAAATAATGTTCAGTGTTTATCATAATAAACGTATAAAATAAGCAGCATCTCCTCTGAATGAAGTAGCTCTTGTATATGCAGGATGTCTGCGGGGTCTTAAAAAGTATTAAAGTTGATGAATCAATTATGAGAAAATTAAGGCCCTTAAAAAGTCTTAATCCTGTTTTTACGAGGTCTTACATTTCCTTCAAGCATTGCCCAAAGTGTTTGACTCCAAAAAAGCATAAATATATTTATTTTCCTCCTAATATTAACAACGGCGTGCTCGATCCATGCGATTGGTTCAAGATTGGTCCTCCGTCCGGGTGATGTCACATAGTTATGTGTCAAACACTGGAAGGTGATGTGACGCTCTCCACATGTAGAGAAACCATAGAGCGAAACAGACGGCAACATGGGGAAATGTAAGTTTGTGTTCTCCTGCTTGGAGAAAGACGAGTTTAAACAGTGGCTGAAGCCTGTCGCTGAAAACAAACACGTCATTTATTATTAAAGCTTTGTTTCTTCCGAGCTCATCTGAGTTCTGTTGCAGGGTGCTGCTCCAATTTATTTAACTACAACTCTTTATTAAGTTAAAGGTTTGATACTGATTAGAGCTTGAAGAGGCGATGAGGTCCTAAAATATTCTGAGGAGGTCTTTAAAAAGTCTTTAAAAGGTGTTGAAGTTACCTTCGGTGTTCCTGCATATACCCTGATATGCTGTAAATGATAGTTTAACTCTGCATTTCCTGCCTCTTCTGTAAACAGATATTTCCATCTCAATAATATGTTAATGGAATATGCCGTCGCAAGGCGCAGCTTCCATTCATCATCAATATAGTGCAAGTGTGCGGCGTGTAGTGTTATTGTTTGAGAGGTGTGTGGGTATGTGACCGCGCCGGACCACACCAGTGTGTTCAACACAGAAGTATAGATCAGCCTTAACAGAGCGGGGTCACGAGACTCCACACACGGCAGGGAAAGATATTGAAAAATCTGACCTGGAAAAAATAGATTATAGGCTCTTAATGTCGATTTCAATTAAATGTCCAGACACACACACACACACACACACACACACACACACACACACACACACACCTGTTTGTCTCCAGGGCTCCGGCTGAACAGTCTCAGGATTAGTGTAGAGTGGGCTAAACTCTGCTGACTCCATCAAGCTGATCATCATCATCATCAGCAGCAAACAGCCAATCACAGGCCCCGAAACATAAAGATACTGTGATTGAGCATTGTGATTGAAGTCTGCTCTGTCTGTGTATGTCTCTGCTGTTGTGTGTATGTGTGTGACAGAGCAAGAGAGAGTGTGTGTGTGTGTGTGTGTGTGTGTGTGTGTGTGTGTGTGTGTGTGTGTGTGTGTGTGTTTGTGTGTGTGTGTGTGTGTGTGTGTGAGAGAGAGAGAGAGAGAGACTATGCTCAGTTACTCTGCTTGTGTTGCAGCGTCCCCAGAAGGGTTTCCTGTTCGCCAAACTCTACTTTGAGGCGAAGGAGTTTGATCAGGCCAAGAGGTAAACAGAGCTGTGCTGATCTGTGTGTGTGTGTGTGTGTGTGCTGCAGTCTACTGTGCTGACGTGTGTGTTTTCTCCTTCAGACATGTGTCCGAGTATCTAAGAGTCCAGCCCAAGGACCCGAAAGCGCACAAGTTCCTGGGTCAGCTGTACGAGCGCGAGGGTGACATGGAGAGTGCAGTGGGCTGCTATAAGGTCTCAGCTCCTCTCTCTCTCTCTCTCTCTCTCTCTCTCTCTCTCTCTCTCTCTCTCTCTCTCTCTCTCTCTTTCTCACACACACACTCTCTATCTCTGTCTCTTTCTCACACACATACATAACACACCCCAGCTGACACACACACACCTGTTATTGCTGTAGTGCAGACACACACTCTCTCTCTGTCTCTTTCTCACACACACACTCCAGCAGACACACACACACACCTGCTGCTGTCATACACTTTATCCACAGCTGCTGACAGTGAGTGCAGTCTTGTGTAGCTGTGTATGAGGGCTGATACACACCCAGCTGACACCAAACAGCTAGCACTGACAGACCCAGCTGTGTCGCCACCTCACATCTGGCCTCGTCTGGGCCGTGAAGCTTGCATGAACACACAGAATAGATGGCAGTGGCTGAAATGAGTGTGTGTTCTGCGTCTGTGCATGAGGACGTGTGTTTCCGCTCCAGCAGGGGGCAGCGCACAGTGTGTGTGTGTTCAGAAAGGAAGCGTAAACACAATCACAGTGCTCGTCTGTCCTGATGAGTGGAAAACACCTCACACACTCGCTGGACACACACTGACCAATGCCACCATCCCGCTTGCTTTTTGAGTGCTGTCGAGCGAGTTCTCAAACGCCTGTGATTGGTCATTGTGTTCCCACGCTCAGCACAAAGGGCTGTGATTGGCTGAAGCAGTCAGCACTGATCGCTGATCAGTGATGCGGACACTGCGACTATACGCTTAAAAAAACGAACGCTGCGGTGGGAGGAAACCCGTGGGTGTAGGATCAGCACTGTAAACACTGCAGCAACATGCTGTGGACGACACACCTCCAGCTGCTGCTGTGATATCTAAGTGCAGATATGGTGTAAACATCACTTTATTATCCTTCAGTTCAGTTTAAACGAGTAAAGCATATCAGGCATCTCACTACATCCCTATCTCTTTAAGAGTAATGTGCTTAGGTGTCCTCCTTTAGTTCATGGCAGCAGGTAAACACCGTGAGGACGCTTCTCTGCTTCAGCCTATGTATCCTGGTGAGTGATAAAGCACTGCAGTCCTCTGTAGCACAGCCTCATGTTGTCTATATTAGTGCTGTCCCAGTACTGTGTTGTCCATTTCTCGCCAACATTTGAGCGCGTTCATAAACACCACTGATTTACCATAGTGTTCACCAGTGCTCAACAGAAATGACTGTGATTGGCCGTGAAGGTCATCAGTTCACCGCACTTCACCGGGTGTAAACACAGATACACGGACATGTCATCATGTCATCGCCGGGTTGCGGTGTAATCCATAGTGATTACAAGTAAGAATAAAAGAAAAATATATGCAAATATAAATTATATATACACACGTTAGACTAAATTCATAGATCTAAAACTGAATTTAATTAATTCATAGATAGAATTCAAGTTTAAAATCTTCATAAATTGTTAGTTTTTTTTTTCTGTTTGTTTATTGTTGATGGTTTAATTGTTTTATTTTCAGATTTTTGTGAAATCGTATATTGTTAAGTTGCCTTTAAGAGGTTAAATTTAAGCTCACCGCTGACCTATCAGGTTAAAGGAAATGCGTGCAATGGAACAACGTAAACAACGTCAGAGGAAGAAAAACGAGCGCATGGCAACAGAGATCGGAGAGTTAATCCAGTGAGAAACAATTGAAATCCTGTCTTTAAAACTTGACAGAGCGTCCAGAAAGACATTGATATTGATTCATCAGAGCTGATTTTTTTGTTGTTGATCCAGCTATATTGAGTTAATATTGATTTAATATTGTTAATATTGACATTTGCAGTCGGTAAGCATCGATGAAGAGCGGTGAACTAATGATCTTCACGGCCAATCACAGTCATTTCTGTTGAGTTCTGGTGAACACAATGGCAAATCAGCGCTGTTGAAGAACGTCATCAACTGTTAGCGGGAAATTGACCTTTTTTTTTAATTACATTACCGAAATTCAGTGAAAGAATCAGTTCATTAACTTGAGTTTGATAAATGGCATCTAGAACATGCGTTTGAGCAAGATAACGTTAGCTAACTAGTGCCATTTCCCTTAACTTCGCTGAAATGATGTCTGAGACCCCTTTTTATTTTCAATATCCATTCAGAACGGACCCTCGGGTCACTCGGAAAGCGGTGAAATGATGAATGTGTGTCACTTTCTCTTCTCTGCTAAGATATACAGCCAGGTACACAACGCTCCAGTGTAGTAACCATGTGAAATCAGTCCATAGCTGATGTGGAATAACCGGTGATGATCTGTTACTGAACCGATAACGAATTGTCCACGTCTGCATCGCACTGCACAGAAGAAACTATTCATTCTGACAGCCCTAACACACACACACACACACACACACACACACACACACACACATTCTCTGTCTCTCTCTCTCTCTCTCATCTCTCTCTCTCTCTCGTGTGTGTGTGTGTGTGTGTGTGTGTGTGTGTGTGTGTGTGTGTAGCGCGCAGTGGATCTGAATCCGGCTCAGCATGATCTGGTGCTGAAGGTGGCGGAGCTGCTGTGCGGTCTGCCGGAGCAGGACAACAGAGCTCGATTCTGGGTGGACAAAGCAGCCAAACTCCTGCCGGGACATTCAGCCGTCTTCGACCTAAGGGTACGTGTGTGTGTGTGTGTATGCATGCGTGCATAAGTCATGTGTAGTGTGTGTTCCGCTCACACACTTCTCTCTCTCTGCTTTAGGAGCGTCTGCTGAGCGATGCGGATGGCCATCTCCAGCTGTATGACCTGCTGCAGTCGGAGCTGCAGCTGCGCCCTGGAGACCCCTACATTAATTGCAGACTCCTGCAGCTGCAGCGCTCCGAGGGCCGGCGCGGGGACGCCGTCACACACGGCCTGAAGGTGGAGGAGCGCGGCCTGCTGAGAGACCAGCTGAAGTGGTACGAGCTGCTGGTGGACACTCTACAGGTCAGCATCACTGATCACACACACTGCTTTCATCCACAGCAGAGATGTCACATCATCAGTGAATAAAGAGTGTGTGTGTTGCTGGGCCTGCAATACCACAGAGGCACTAAACCAACATTAGAAATGCTGTGATGAGATCAGTCTGTCCAATCACATCGTCTGTAGACCCACTGGTCACTCTGACTGTCCAATCACATCGTCTGCAGGGCTGAGTGTGTTTGTGGTGTGAATATAAGCAGTGTTTTACGGCCGGATCACACCAAGCCGTCTCCAAACTACAATCACTGTTGAAACCCAGTCTACTTGCTACGTCACCTTAGTTTTTGATCTTGGTTGGTCTCGGCCTTTAGCATGATGGCCTCAGGGACGGCTCAGGTGTTTGTTCTGAAGTCTGCAAGTTGGTCATGTGACGCATGTGCTGATGTGTGTGTGTGTGTGTGTTAGGAGTATCTCCAACAGCCCGCTGTGGAGTCGAATGAGCAGGCATCCCGTAAGTTCCAGAAAGAGCTGCTTCTGGCCCACTGCAGACTCCTGCGGCTCACACTGATGCAGAAGAGCTGTGAGGAGGCGATGGACACTCTCTGGAGGTACACACACACACACACACAGCTGTAATGATGTTTTTACTGTACTGACTGAATATCCTGACGTCACCAAAGCAGCCAGAGTTACCAGATGGTAGTGTTTTCATCTTGTGTGTGTGTGTGTGTGTGTGGGTGTGTGCAGTTTTGACCATGCTCTGCAGACGCTGAAGAACACTGCGCTGAACACACAGGATGAGCTGGCGGAGGTGTTTGTGGAGATGCGTGCGCAGCTGTACCTGAGCGCCGGCACACTGCTGCTGAAGAGGGCAGAGCAGAGGGAGCTGCAGTGGAGAGCGGTGCAGGATCTGGCTGCACTGTGTTACCTGGTGGCATATCAGGTGCACACACACACACACACACACACACACACGTGTATATACACACAGATATGTCCACACAAACACACTGTCACATATACACACAAACATGCACACATACAAATATACACACACAGACATCCTGATGTTGCTCCTCCTGATGTGCTGTATTCCGCAGGCCCCCAGACCCAGAGGGCGGCTCCTGCAGGGTGATGCGGCCCCGGGGCCCCTGCAGCTGCTGTGCTGTGAGCGTCAGAGTCATGCGGGACACATGCTGCTGAACCTGCATGCGGAGCCGGAGCTGCTGCTGGAGGACCTGCTGGAGGCCTTCGGGAACCGCAGCGTCCCCATCCGGTTGCTGGACACACTCTTTAACACCGCAGACCACCAGGACACCTTCCTCTGCAGCGACCACACACACATCACCAGCACACACTGGCCCAGTGCACAGCACCTGGCCCAGGTGGACAGAGGTATGACAGCAGAGTGTGTGCGTCACTGTGTCTGTGCGAGCGTGAGTTTGTGTGAGTGTGTGTCTATCTGTCAAGTTAAGCTTTATTGTCATTCATAGTGGGCTCGCAGCACCAGGGTGCAACATAAACAAACAATCATAGGTATGACAACACTAGACATAAGGGCTATTTTAAACCAGTACAAAACTGTATTAACATACCGCAGCGCTAATCTAACTCTACTACTAACCATACATATATTATAAATGCTTAACTATACACATAAGCCAAGACAGAGTATAAAGGTACTTTTACATCAGACACAGCATTCATTACTCAATTTTCTTCTGCATATCCGGGGCCGGTCGTGAGGGCGGGGGTGAGAGTAGGAATGTCAATTAACATCATCAATTTTACGAACACACAAAGAGCACCACGGCGGATGCTTGCGCTCTCACATTTAGGTGCTTAACTGGCATGACAAATAACTACATTTGTATTGCCAAAGCAGTGCAGCGCTACTGCGTCAAACAAGACCAAAATATGATTCTTTTTTAATGCATAATAGGGAAAAGAGAGTGTTGAGCCCTTCTGCTGGACATGCACTGTCCCTGCAGAGCTGCATAATAAAACACACTGCAGCAGATGAGGTCAGGAATACACTACAGTGAGCAAAAAGGGCAGTAGTGCAAAGCATTAGTGTTCTCTCTCTCACACACACACATAGCACTACGGCGGATGCACGCACTCTCTCTTGGGGGTGTGCGTTCTTTCTCTCAGGAAAGCTAGACTGTCCGTTCCTGTTCAAATTACATCAGAGTTCCCGACCGCTACCATGTTTGTTCAGAAATTTATTTCCGCGCCACAAGGGTGGGGTGCTGCGGTACAGCCGCAGTAATGCAGACCTCTACTCCTCCTCCCCTTTTTTAAAAATGGGAACCACCCCCCTAGATGCCCAGTCCAGAGGTACTGCCCCAGACATTCGTGCGATTATTGTAGAAACATGTCAGCCAAGACAGCCCCACACTATCCAGAGACCTGATGCACATGGTGAATCTCATCCTCCCCCGCTGCTTTGCCACTGCGATTCTTGCAAGCTACCCTCAGTGACCTCAGCCCGGGTGATGAGTGAGTCCACCCCTGCATGCCCAGTCTCTGACTCCTCAATGGAAGGCATGCCAGTGGGGTTAAGGAAATCCTGACTGTATTCCTTCCGCCGTCCGACAACATCCCCAGACAAGGTTGACAGCTCCCAACTTCCTCTGTAAAGTGTCGATGTGGAACTGCTTTCCCTTCCTGAGGCGACGAAAGATTGACAGAATCTCTTTGAGTTTGACCGGTAGTCTTCCTCTGCCGTCTCCCTAAACTCTTTCCAGGCTTGAGTTTTTGCTTCCGGAACCACCCGTGCTGCAGCATGCTTGGCCTCTTGGTATCTATCAGCTGCCTTGGGAGTTCTACCGGCCAACCAAGCCTGGTAAAACTCCTCCTTTAGCTTGACTGCATCTATTATTTTAATTGTTCACCAATGGGTTTGTGGATTGCCACCATGACAGGCACCACAGACCTTCTCACAGCTGCGTCAACAATGGAGTCGTAGAACATGGACCACTTGGTCTCAATGTCTCCAGCCTCACTTGGGATCTGGTCAAAGCTCTTCCGGAGGTGAGAGTTGAAAATCCCTCTGCTTGTTATGGATAAATTGTAACTAGCCCAGAAGTCCAATAACAGAGCGCCACTTCAGATGAGGGAGGCCGTTCCTCCCAATCACGCCTCTCCAGGTATTACTGGGCATTAATTCCCCCAGTAGAACAATGGAGTCCTCGGTCTGAGCACCTTCCAGCACCCATCTCAAGGACTCCAAGAAGGCCGGGTATTCTGCACTGGTGTTCGGCCTGTAGACACAAACCACAGTGAGAGGCAATCCGATTTGGGTTGTAATGGTCCTGACCTTTGACTACTGTTCTACAATGCACAGGCCCCTTATGGCTCCCCCTGCCTCCCCCAGGCCTGGCTACAGGGTGGGGCCCTGGCTGCACCATACTGGGCAATGTCACAGTCCTCTGTCTTATCACTCATTAGGAGTTTATAAACCACATTTTGTCTGACTTGTCACTTAAGACCTTTTTGGCTTGGGACACCCTACCAGGGGCATTACATTTGCACTTAGATTTGCTGGAGCAATGTGAAGGGAAGATGTCCTGATGGAGGCGAGGGGGCACCGATGATGTTCTCTGCTGTCTTCCCTGTCCGCTGGCTGGAAGGTGGTGAGGACATGTCTTTTTGGAGGGAGGTTGTGTTGGTGGTGCACGTAAGATCCTCTGAGATGTGCAACTCCAGTAACATAGTGCTGTTGACTCCATACGATCTGTGGTCAGTGCGTCGATAGAGCTTCTCCTGAAGTGTCATCAGCACACCTGATGCTGGTCCGAGCTGAATCTGTCAGTGCAGTGGTGGGTCAGTGGTGTAAAGAGCAGCAGGCCGAACACACAGACCTGCGGGACACCTGTGGTACATCTGAGCTCCGTGAGGGACTGCTTAAGATGTGGTGACCTCATGTACTGACTGAGGTCTCCAGTTATAAAGTCCGGGATCCAGTTGCAGAGGGACGCTTTAAGGCCCAGCAGGTTGAGCTGATCAATAAGCTGTTGTGGGATTATTGTGTTGAATGCTAAGCTGAAGTGTGTTGGTTGTGTGTGTGTGTGTGTGTGTGTGTTCACTGTCTCTCTCCTCAGGGTGTGTGCAACAGTGTGCAGGGGACCTCCAGCAGCTGGTGTGGTTGGCTCTGCAGTGGAGGCTGATGGAGGAGACTGTGGACCTGCAGCAGTGGCTGAAGCTGCTGTTCCCGCGCCTTCCTCTGGAGACCTCCAAACTGGACACCAGCGCCCCCGAGTCCCTCTGCCTGCTGGACCTGGAGGTGCGTCACATACAGCTAACACTGCTTTACCTGTCCAGCGGTACACAGACGGCACATGACCGAAACACACAGCTCACTTCCTCAATCAGCAGTGTCTCCAGCAGGGGATTCTTCAGCATGACCTTCCCTTACAGTCATAATATCACTACTGAGCACATCTGGGAGAGTGTGTGTTTCTCAGTGTATAATGTCTGAGCTGAACCTGACTAAAGTCTAACCCACAGATAACTTCTACTGTGTGTGTGTGTGTGTGTGTGTGTGTTTGTGTGTGTGTGCGCAGGTGTTCGTGAGTGGTGTGGTGTTCACCTGTGAGGCACAGTTGCAGGAGTGTGAGTGTGTGTCGTTCGCGCCCCGCTGTCTGCCACTGCCGCTGATGAAGCTGCTGTCCACCGTCAGGCAGAGGGACTGGTGGGACGCCGTATACAGCCTCATCCACAAGAGGGCCCAGTGAGTGCTGCCGCAGACCAGAGAGTGTGTGTGTGCAAGAGTGTGTGTGTGTTGACTCCGCTGTGTGTGTTCCTGTAGGCCGGGCTCCTCTGCTAAGCTGCGGATGCTAGTTCAGCATGGGCTAGGAACGCTGCGCGGTGCAGAGAAGCACGGGCTCCAGCCGGCGCTGCTCATCCACTGGGCTCGGCATCTGGCTGCAACGGTATGTCTGATGTTAACACCACAAGTGTGTGTTCATTGTCTTCATGTTTATCCATCTGCCCTCTGTGCTGTCCTGCAGTGAGGCTGATGTCTGTTCTGCAGTAATCTACATGTGCAGGGTATGCGTGAGGGCGTCCTGTATGAGTGAAAGAGAAACTCTGGAACTCTGCTCGCTGTAGTGTATTCCTGACCTCATCTGCTGCAGTGTGTTTTATTATGCAGCTCTGCAGGGACAGTGCATGTCCAGCAGAAGGGCTCAACACTCTCTTTTCCCTATTATGCATTAAAAAAGGGTCATATTTTGGTTTTGGGGGTCCCCAGCAGCAGGCTGATTTGCATGTAGGGTCAAAAACACTTATAATCTGCATTATTTTTACCTAATTATCCCAGCGACTCCCATATGATTCGTTCAGCGATTCATTTGTTCCCAAATCCCTCCTTAGCGCGATGCTAATCTGTGCTAATTGGTCCGATGACCCAGTCTGTTGTGATTGGTCAAAAGTGTTCAGTGCAAGACAGAGAGAAACGCCCACAACGGCTTATCAACAATATTAAAGTAGTCAGAGCGAAGAATGTGTGTGTGAGCATACCTGCCAACACTCCCGTTTTTCCCAGGAGTCTCCCATATTTCAGACCCATCTCCCGCCACCCTCCTGTTTTGTTATTTCTCCCAGAAAACTCTCGTAATTCAACCCCCAGCGACTGCCCGAAACACGCTTCACAGTGAATATGAATTTATATCAGTAATTGGGATCACGATGAGTACCAGAAAATATTGTGATGTAATTGTAAGTCCATATTGCCCATCCCAGTCGCTCTCCATCAGGTGTGTGTGTGTGTGTGTTCATCAGGGCGAGCGCACTAACTCCTACTATGAGCAGAGGGATTATGCGGGCCGCAGTGTGCACTACTGGAAGCTGCTGCTCCCCCTGCTGGAGAAGATCCGCAACAAACGCAGCATCCCGGAGCCTCTGGACCCGCTGTTCCCGCACTTCAGGAGCAGAGACATACAGGTCTGTGTGTGTGTGTGTGTGTGTGATTGATTCTAATGGTCCGTTTCCACTGAGTGGTACGGTTCGGTACACTTTAATGGCCCATTCCACTGTCATAAGGTACCTAATGGCGAACCGTACCACTTTTTGGTCACCCTTTGCAAAAGGCACTTAGCATGAAAAAAAGGGTACCAAAAGGCGGAGCGAGAAGCGCAGCTGAACGCTATTAATTTACAAAGAAGCCTCACTTGCAGAAGCAGGAGAATGAAAACAAAGGAAGTGCCATTTTCAAATCCACAGCTGAGACATTACAGCGTAATAATATATACATATAATAACGAGCCAGGGTCGACCCGAGCTCAAACAAACCTTGTTGACGTCTTGATGAACAGCCACAAAGCCTAGAAGAACAACCTCTGACTCTGACTGTGGGCTATATTTCCTGTTGTTTTTGAACCCAAATAAGGACTAAAGATCTGCTGTGTGTAGTTTCTGTAATTGGTCACATATAGGGGACTGTAAGGCTATTTCACACGGTCATTGATCTGCAGTTATAATCATGTTGATGAAAGGTTAGTGATGAACATTTATACAGTATTGATGTGTGTATAGCCTCTGTGTTGTGAGAAGTGCTGCTCATATGATATGTGAGCGACCCGTACAGCTTTACTGTAGACATTTCCTCCAGTAAAAATGATGTTGTCTTAAACTTTGTCGTACACCACGCCCACCAAAAGAGTACCCTTCGGGCAGTGAAAATGCAAGCCTGATAAAGGTGGCTGTAGGTACTGTACTGTACCTCTCAGTGGAAACTTTCCTTAATGCCTTGTCTCCACTGAGCGGTTCAGAACGGATCTCCTTTATCAGACTTGTGTCTCCACTATGGTGCCCCTCTGGCAGGTCTGGTGTGGCTGCAGTCGAATTCATTTTAACTCGAATAGAAGAGTGAAGCCGTACGGGGCGTTTACACATATGAGAAGCGCTGCTCACACAACAGAGACTTTAAACACACAAACACTGATGTGTAAATGTAATCGCTGACCTTTCTGTGAGCAGACTTTGAGTATAGCTGCAGATCAGTGCTAATGCGAACTGCTGTAGTGTCTGCAGTTATATAAAATAAATAAATATAACATATATATGAGTGTGTATGACCCTCACAGCCTTTGGAATATTAACAATTACAGAACATTACCCAGAACATACATCCAGGCCTGTCTTGTGGTTGTGTTACGGGCAGGTCAGCCTGAAAGGATGTGTGAAGAGCTTCAGTAGTCACAGATGAGTTCTCATCATGTCCTTAACATCACTGTGCAGCGAGCACACGCACACAGACTACACCTCTGGTGTTTACAGACAGCCTCGTAAACCACACTAGAGGACAGACATTAGAGCACGGGTCGAGCCCGGCTCATTGTGTGTTATGACGCTGTAATGTGTCGCCTGTGTGCTGTTAAACACGCTTCTGTGTGTTTGCGCTCCTGCCAGTCATGATCCTCAGTAAACCAATAGAATTCAGCTGCTGCCCTTTGCAGAGACAGCCCAGAAAGCGGGACGGCACTGTTCGGGTCTACTGCCTATCGACAGTGAAAATGGACCATAAAAGTGAACCGAACTGAACCGCCTTAATACTGTGGTGTGTGTGTGTGACTCCATTACTATGATGTGTGTGTCTCCAATGCTATGTGTGTGTGTGTGTGTTCAGGCTGCTGTGGTGTGTGCGCTGCAGCAGGAGGTCAGTCTCAGCACCGCCGCCCTGCTGGACATCGAGGGCAGCACAGAGGAGGCCATCACTCAGCTGGAGCAGATCAACACTGTGGGCTCCTATTGGCAGCTGGCCAAGGTGAGCTCACCTGTGTCTGACCGGCTCCAGATTCCGATTCTGTGTCTGTGTTCTGCTCAACTGCTACATAAGTGTGTGTCTCTACTGATGATGATGATGATGATGATGGTGTGTGTGTGCTCACTGTCAGATCTACCAGCGGCTAGTGGAGGAAGCAGGAAACGGCCTGGAGGAAACACAGGGCCGCTGCACCAACTTCCTGCTGCAGTTCCGGAAATACCTGATGAAGATTTACCAGGCCAGCGCAGAGGACATGGAGAAGGTACACACACACACACACACACACACACACACATACATACAGCTGACCTCTGAGCCGTGTTTGTGAGCTGACCTCTGATTTGTGTGTGTTGTACTGCAGCTGCCGGTGGGTATGGAGGAGGTGCTGGATCTGCTGAAGGAGGTGTCTCAGCAGCTGGAGGAGGATGGAGGAGAGCAGCAGGTGGAGCAGCAGCAGCAGCAGGTGGAGTTCCCCCGCACCTCTAGCCCCGGCCGGCCCGCTGAAGCCCAGCACACACTCAGCACTCCCTCCCCAGCCAAGAGCACAACCTCGCCCGCCAGGAGACCCGCCGTGAGTCTGGGCTGGGTTATTCTGCTGGGTTATGGTTTTGCTGGGTTACTCACACTCCTCTGTGTCTGCAGTTCTCCCCCAAGACGCCTCCACACTGGGCTGAGGACCAGAAGTCTCTGCTGCAAATGCTGTGCCAGCAGGTGGAGGCCCTGAAAGTCAGTGAACCTTTCACAACAGCTGCTTCTAGAACACACACACACACACACACAGAGATCACTCATATACATACACGCACTCACACGAACTTGTACACATACATACCCACTCACAGACATACAAACACACACTCATACAGACAGACTCACTCATACATACACTCCAAGAGTGAGGCCAGTCACTACACACTTTCTCACACGCACATAGACACTCACTGGATATTAGCTGTGTGTTCAGCAGGTGAGGGATATATTGACAGCTGAGCAGAAAAGTGTGTGTGTGTGAGGGTGCGAGAGTGCAGGATACCTGCCAACACCCGTATTGTTCTGTCTCCCGGAAAACTCCCGTAATTCCAAATGTTGGCAGGTATGGCGTGCAGTGCAGCCAGGATAATGATATCTGTAATATCTTGTGTTGTATCTGCTGCAGAATGAGGTTCATGACCTGCGGCAGAACCCCACCGACACCACCGGCTCCTCGTACCGCATGTATCCCGAGAACACAGAGGGCTTTTCTGCGGCACAGACCTTTCACGGTGTTCCTCTAACCGGTCAGTTCTGCATACACCACTGAGTCTCAGATCTACTATGTTTAAGCGTTTTCACACACAGTTATTCAAACTCTTGCACACTTTTGCATGAACAGCAGTTTCAAATGAAGGAACAGAAGCAGGGATGAAAGGAAGCTTGCTTAAACTCATTGCCTTCTCCATTTCTCTCAGTCTCTACTACAGGTCCCTCTGGGTACTACAGCCAGTCTCCAGCCTATAACTCTCAGTATCTTCTTCGCCCTGCTGCAAACGTCACTCCCACAAAGGTAATGCAGGAATGATGTAATGCAGCGTTTACCGCTGTGTGCAACCCTCTACACACCTGTGAACACAGCTGCAGTAATAGGAAATGCAAATCACTACTTCAGATGATCTGCTGGTGTCCTAAATATTAATCACATTGCCTGTGCTCACTCAGTCTGATTGGCTGAAATCAGGATGCAGTTGATTAATATATGAACTCTAGCCAATGGAAATGTAAAACTTTTGGAATATTTTTCCCGGCATTACTGAAGGAAACTTTATTTGTGAAACTCTTGCTCTCGTCTGGTCGCTCACAGCAGGCCGACTGCAATGACGTCTTAAAACACTGACGATTTTTGTTTAACCAATTATTATTCATTTGCTATCAATAGACATTCAGTAGGCCCAGCATCTTTGCACACGCGAGTGATTGACTGTCAGTGTAGAGGGTTGTTTATTATAACCAAGAAAAGGATCCGAGGACTCACAATGATTGTTTGTTTTCCTCCGCAGGGCCCGTTGTATGGGATGAACCGTCTTCCTCCACAGCAGCACATGTACAGCTACCAGCAGCAAACACACACTCCACCGCTGCAGTCCACACCGGCCTGCATGTACCCTCAGGAGCAGGTGTTCGGTGCGCCCATGCGCTTCGAGTCTCCAGCCACGTCTCTACTGTCCCCGTACAGCGAGGAGTATTACACTCACAGCGTTCCTCAGCCTGCCGTCAATCCTACATTACCTGAGCCAGGATATTTCACCAAGCCCAACGCAGCAGCGTCTGCGCAACCGTCTAGGAGCAGCGAGAGCAAGGCAGAGGCCCGGACCAGCCTCGGGCCGCAGTTTACTCCCGAAGTCTCCAAGGTTCCACACTTTGGGGGCGTCATTGTGGCTCCATCAACATCGACCACTACAACCTCGACTGCGTTCAAGTTCAACTCTAATTTCAAGTCCAATGATGGCGACTTCACATTCTCCTCCTCCCAGAGGAAGAACAGTGAGAGCCTGCTGGGCCTGCTGACCTCAGATATTCCTCCCAAAACTGACGGGCAGTCAGAGCCAAAGCAGAGCCATGAGCAGGCCGGAGTCTTCACTTTTGGGAGTAAAAACGCCACAGGATTTTCATTCACTGATGGTTCTCAAAGCAAAATGAATATTTTTGGCAACACTGACCAATTTGGCTTTACAAGTGGAGCCAAACCCGTGCTAGGTGCTGCTGAGGAGAAAAGCGGAGACAGTGATAACGACAGCACACATGTGGAGGAGGATGAGGACGGCCCTCACTTCGAGCCCATTGTGCCTCTGCCTGACAAGGTGGATGTGAAAACCGGTGAAGAGGAGGAAGAGGAGATGTTCTGCAAGAGAGCAAAGCTGTTCCGGTTTGACGCAGAGACTAAAGAGTGGAAGGAGAGAGGGATCGGCAGCATCAAGATCCTGAAGCACAAAACATCTGGGAAAGTTCGCCTGCTGATGAGGAGAGAGCAGGTCCTCAAAATCTGCGCTAATCACTATATCACTGCAGACATGGCCCTAAAACCCAATGCTGGGTCCGACAAGTCCTGGGTGTGGTACGCCATGGATTATGCGGATGAAATGCCAAAGACAGAGCAGTTGGCCATACGCTTTAAAACAGCAGATGACGCAGCACTGTTTAAAGTTAAATTTGAGGAGGCTCAGAAATTTATTTCTGCACAAGGCCCACTGCTGGAAAATACAAGCGAATCGCCAAAGCCTCCGGTTGCATCTAAAGAGTCAGACTTTAAGATCCGGTTTTCCAAGAAGGAGGGTGAATGGGACTGCGAGACGTGCTGTGTCCGGAACGCTCCTGCATCTGCAGCGTGTGTGGCCTGCGGCGGCCTGGCACCTTCAGCTAAAGGCAAACCTGCGGAGCAAATCAAGAGCTCAGCATCGCCGAAGCCTCCGGTTGCATCTAAAGAGTCAGACCTTAAGATCCGTTTTACCAAGAAGGAGGGTGAATGGGACTGCGAGACTTGCTGTGTCCGGAACGCTCCTGCATCTGCAGCATGTGTGGCCTGTGGCGGCCTGGCTCCTTCAGCTAAAGGCAAACCTGCGGAGCAAATCAAGAGCTCAGCGTCACTGGCTCCCCCTGCCAAACTCTTCTCTTTTGGACTTCCTGGAGATTCTGCCAAGAACACCTCCTGCACAGATGGAAGCACAAAAGGTTCAGCATTTGGGTCTCAAATACCTACTTCTTTTAATTTTGGGTCAAGTAATGCCACAGTGACCCCACTTGGCTTTGCCTCTCAGACTGATAAGAAGAGCATACCTGCAGATGCTCCACAAAACACCAAAGTCTCCCCGACACCAGCGTTCTCATCGACCCCTGGGTTTGGTTCTCAGTTTGCCAAGAAAGATGGTCAATGGGACTGTGACTCCTGCTTGGTGAGGAACGATGCGTCCGCCACTGAATGTGTTTCTTGCAATACCCCCTGCAGTACACCGAAGACTGGGTTAGCGGCCATGTTTGGGAAGAAAGCTGGGCAGTGGGACTGTGACGCCTGCCTGGTGAGAAACGAAGGCACATCTAGCCACTGTGTTTCATGTCAGACGCCAAACCCCAACATGAAGAGCAAGACCTCATCAGCACCGTCCAGCTCCTCTTTCAGCTTCAGTTTTGGCAGTTCTAGCAGCCAGCCTGCTGCCACCGGCTTTAAGAGCAGCTTCACTGCAGGCCCTGCATTTCAGTTTGGCACGAGTACAGAGAAATCCTCTTCAGAGGGCTTTAAGTTTGAGTCCTCCTCCACTCCAGCTGATAAACCATCAAGCAGCTCTAATTTCTCATTCTCGATGCCAGCGCCTGGTGAAGGATTTAAGTTTGGCATTACTGAACCTCAGACGAAAGCACCCGACACACAGGCACAAACTAGCTCCGCATCTGACCTCCTGAAAAATATTGCAGAACTTCACAAAGAGAAGGAAAAAGAAGCCATCCAGAGTTCTTCAGATGATTCTGCAGACACCAGCGCTCATGATGATAATCCTCTCATTAGCGGAAAGACTGATACCTTCAGCTTTGCAGACCTGGCCAAGTCCTCTCAGGAAGGTTTTCAGTTTGGCCAGCAGGATCCCTCTTTCAGAGGCTTCGCAGGGGCCGGCCAGCAGCTCTTCACAGGTGTTCCAAAACCAGACACCTCCGCTGATCAAGAGGACGACATGTACAGAACAGAGGAGAATGACGATATTCAGTTTGAACCCGTTGTTCAGATGCCGGATAAGGTTGATCTGGTCACAGGGGAAGAAGACGAGAAAATCTTGTATTCACAGCGGGTCAAACTCTTCAGATTTGATCCAGAGATGAGCCAGTGGAAAGAGAGAGGAGTTGGCAACCTTAAGCTGCTGAAAAACAACCAGAATGGGAAACTGCGAGTGCTCATGCGGAGAGAGCAGGTCCTGAAGGTGTGCGCCAACCACTGGATCACCACCACCATGAACCTGAAGCCACTTGCAGGATCCGATCGGGCCTGGATGTGGTTGGCTAGCGATTTTTCAGATGGAGATGCAAGATTAGAGCAACTCGCTGCAAAGTTCAAAACGCCGGAGCTTGCAAAAGAGTTTAAGCAGAAGTTTGAGGAGTGTCAGCGGCTGCTTTTGGATATTCCTTTACAGACACCTCACAAGTTGGTCAACACTGGCAGGACGGCTCACCTTATACAAAAAGCTGAAGAAATGAAATCTGGTCTCAAGGACCTCAAATCATTCTTGACTCCCCAGAGCAAGGAGGATGAAAGTGGTGTTACGGCGGACAGCACCTCTTCAGTCATCGTCAAGTTGGACTCGGAGACTACCAGCACTGCATTAGAATGGGATAATTATGACCTGCGAGAGGGTGCGCTGAAGAGCTACACTAAATCCTCAGCAAGTGATGCTTCTGTGCAGCTGGACACAGTCGCTAAGAGTTTATTTCGCTTTGGCGAATCGTCCACAGGCTTCAGTTTTAGCTTTCAGCCTATTCTCAGCCCCTCCAAGTCTCCGTCTAAGCTGAACCAGAGCCAGGCATCAGAGGGCACAGATGACGATCCGGACACCTCTCAGGAGGAGGAGCGGGATGGACAGTACTTCGAACCGGTGGTGCCCATGCCTGACCTGGTGGATGTCTCGACCGGAGAGGAGGACGAGCAGGTGCTGTTTAGTCACCGTGCCAAATTATACCGCTACGACAAAATACTTAATCAGTGGAAGGAGAGAGGCATAGGAGACCTTAAAATACTTCAACACTACGAAACAAAGCGCGTCAGGCTTGTGATGAGACGAGACCAGGTGCTCAAACTGTGTGCAAATCACTGGATCGACTCGAGCATGAAGCTGGAGCCCATGAAGGGCGCAGAGAAGGCCTGGATCTGGAGTGCCTTTGACTTTGCTGAAGGGCAGGGCAAAGTGGAGCAGCTGGCGGTGCGCTTTAAACTGCAGGACACTGCCAGCACTTTCAGAGACGTCTTTGAAGAGGCCAAGACTGCACTGGACAGAGACACTCTGCTAAACCCACGATCTGCCAGAGAAGCGTCCTTCAGCCAAGAGTCGATCTGCGGCCTGGCGGCTGTGGCTGTGCTGGAGGAGACCACTAAAGAGCCCTCTGGACTTCCAGAGCATAGCAGTCCCAAACCTGAGCGGACACCCCCAGCAGAGTTTACCACTCCGGTCAGCAAGACTGTGGTCTCTCCACCCAAGTTTGTGTTTGGCTCAGACTCTGTGCAGAAGATCTTCGGCAGCCCGAAAGAGAATTCTGCAGTTTCTCCTGTCCGGACAGTAGGTGAGGACAGTGGAGAATCCAGACTGAAGACCTCTGCAGTGACCTCCAGCCAGACTGGCACTTCTTTCAGCTTACCAACCAGAAGTAAGTCATGTTCTATAACTCGTAACTCAAATCTCTTGGTTTAGACCAGGGCTGTCTATCCATTCTGCCAGAGGGCCGCAATCATACTGTTTCTAGTTCTAGATAACTCCCTAACCTGCGCATTTCTATGTGTAATCAGTTTGAGTTGTAATTGTCCATCATCATGGTTTTAGTTTGCTCTAAAAGTTGCAGAGTTTTTGTTTTTCCCAAAAGGAAAGAAATTGTCCTCGTCTTCCTTCTGTTGTGTAGTTTCACCTTTAGCTCAGTTCCTGAGATAAATGCAAGATCTTCAAGAACATGAACCCAAGTCTTTCTTTAGGTTTGGATTTTAGGCTTTTCAAAGATAATCCTATGGCATTTTGGACCTGCACATCAGATGCCCAGTTTGAAGCCCAAGGTATTTGTGGTGAAGCTGGAGGTGTTTAGCATGAGCGGGTCTGAGTGTTAACCTTAGCGTTTCTCTGGCCCAGTCCAGATGTCTGCATGAATAACCATGAGTTGTGTGTGTGTGTGTGTGTGTGTGTGTGTGTGTGTGTGTGTGTGTGTGTGTGTGTGTGTGTGTGTGTGTGAGACTCCAGTGGGTTTCAGCAGTGAGGGTCTCCTGTCTGCTGCAGGTGAACTCTGAGCTGTATTATGGTCTGTGTTGTAGGTGTCACAGCAGTTTTCCTGGATTGTCTTCTGTTGTGGTTTTCTGTGATAAATAGAGCTGTTTTAGCCCGCAGATGAGATTTAATTTCTAAGATTTTAGTGTTTGTGCTTGCGCTTCACCACCTTTAGCCTTGTACAGATGGCACTTGTTTCTCATGGGGATGTCTGCAAAAAAATTTATCTCTTCAGCGATTAAACACATTTTTGTATAAAGATAATTTTGTGATGGATTGTAGTCCTGAAAGCTGGAAATGAAACCTAAAAAATCCCAAATGTGAATTAGATGCGTTTCCATCATTGTTAGAGTGGCTGACTGTAGTGTTAGGGGTATTTACAGTTTTAACCCAAAGAATGACCAGTCTGTCAGATGAAAAAGAGCCGGAGTCAGAGATTTAAATAAATAAATAAAAGTTTACTGAAGATAGTTTGCAGTTTCATCAGCAGAAGCCAGCTTCAACACTCGCAATGAGTTCCTAGGCCGCTCTGCTTACAATCACAAATCAACATCAATTATACTCTTTACACAATGTCATTTTCTGCGTCATACATATAGGTGTTCTAGCCTGATTGGTTAAAACACAGATAGACTAGGAAAATTTCCACGTGGGTGCGTGCGTACAATTCTGAACAATATCTTAAGCATAAACGTCAGACATCCAATAGACTGTTTAGAGCTGACTCCAGACCTGTTAAAAGTATCTACAATCAAATAGAGCACACACACTTAAAGTACAATCTGCTTCTTATCCAAGGCTGAGTGTACTTCTCAGCCGTCTTTATCAAAAACTGGTTGAAAACCGGTATAATCTACATTCAGACAGTTAAATTCTCACTACACCAAGTCTATCTTGACTAAAAAGTAAAATCACTTTAGACGAATTAACCGTAAAAATAGCAAAATCACTTAAGACATTTTAGATAGAATTAACTCATAGAAATAACAATAGAAACAATAGAACAATATTATTTCAAGTCTTCAGCCGTTCATTTCCACTCAAGGTCTCCGTGACCTCTGACCTAGTTTGGTGGCTCCTGAAAATAGTTTCAAAGAGACATGCAATGCACTGAACATTCTTACATAAAGCAGTGTATTTAACTTATTCATTAGTTGAAATCATTTCAAAGTTAAATACTCATTCAAGTAATCAAATAATCATATTTAATAAACATAACGAGACATAGGATGATGAGGAAAGGATAAACGTTGATCCATGCTTAGATGAACTGGACGGTAGAAATCCGAATCCTTCAGTCCCCCCTTTTTGACCAATGCGGACAATTCCGCTTTCGGTCAACCAGTGAGGACATTAAGGAAAGTGGGAGTAATGACTCCTGTTCCCTTAATTAGCGTCTCGTTGCCCCTTCACAGTTAACAAACTAATATCAAATCCACTCTCTGGAAGCCGGGCTAAATGAATGAACACTGTTATTGCACTCCTGACATTGAGCCAGACCCTCAGTCACCTCAAAGAGACTAGATATAGATATACTTGTTACCTAAAGACCAAGAAAGATGCAATAGTTTTTACAAAACAATTAATCCAATATATTATCATGCAAGAAGAGTAATTGTGAATACATTTCTTTTGTTCCCACTTTTTAGGGGTTTAACACAATTTTAGTCTAATTCAACAAAGATCAAACATAAGTAATTCAAACTCGAGCATCTTTCAACAGAAATAAGACTAAACCTTATAATTATCTTCTCAACTTGTCATTTGTACCATATTACTTTACTCTGACTAAACCATTCAACATAATCAGAAGCAGACAATATGATCTTGTATAAAATTCATTTGATTCTTACTGTCTGATCAATTAGAAATGCTCACAGGTTGGAAATCTTTCATATTTGTCATTTGACAGTAAAACCTGTTCACAAGCATTACCAATTGAACAAGACAGATTTAATAATTCTATTACCACATATAATCAAGACTCTTGCTTGGATAGGGACTATCAAAGTTTAATTCAAAGACAGTCTAAGTTTCTAGAAAACATAAGTGAGAAACATTTTCAAACAGCACTGTCAGTATTCACAACATTAATATTGACTTGAGTTGACTTGACTGCTTCAAAATGCTTTTAAAACTCATGCTGCATTTTTGTTTCTTAAGCTGTTAATTTTTGCTGCAGCAGAATAAACTCTTCCTACTGAATTCTTACATCAGCTATTTAACCATCAGATTCAAACGCTTTCATTCAACTTTATCTCTCTGTTCTATACAACATCCAAACAATTATGTTCCTCTGCCCTTGAGGACACACACATAGACAGAGAGTGACTTACTGCTGCATTTGCCTTTAACACAAATGACTCAAACTCAATTCTCTGCGTATTTTTCCTGTGCTAGAGTGAGGGTGCTTTCTGGACAATTTGGTTAGTGACTTAGCCACTGTCACTGTTTAAATGCCATCATACCTTTAACATTCAGATAGCAAAGAGTTAACTGTAATTAACACTTAAACTCTTTTAGACGTGTTTATAACCAAATATAGATGACAGTCTTCAATTTCACTTCAAAATCAGCTATAAATTAATAAAACTTTTAAAGTTATTATTATTTCAGAGAGTAATCTGAATCAGGAAAAGTCATCATTAACCATTGCAAACAGAGCTGGATAACCCATCCATTTAAAGCTCATCTCATGGTCTGCATCATCCTTTCATCTGATTTACTCAGCATTATTAACTTCTGGAATGATTGATGTTCTGCTTAGACAATCTGTAATGATATCACACTCATTCCAGAGGTTAGTGACAATATTCATACAACAGGGACAAATTATTCCCCCATGACAATAAACATTATTGTAACATAGGTATGAATATTGTGACAGCTCATAATAAAGCTTGCTTTAGGTGTTGAACTCGCACAAATTTATTCTTAAAATTCTGTGTCCATCTTAAAATTCTGTATCCAGTTTCACCTAGTTTTACATAGTCTTTTATCAGGTTTCAAAGTTTTTCTGTTCATAATCAATGTCTTTTTCTAAGACAATCAGCTGGGTTGTTTTGCTTTCTTAATATCGTTGCTAAGCAAGTCGATAACAGAAGCAAAACATGACTCAAGGCTTCACTCAGACAGTCTCTGTCTCTCTGTTTCATGCACATAATTTTTCAATAGTCTTTAGACTATAACATTAAAATTATTACAATACAGAATCTTTAATCATTCACCAATGTTCCAAATGTCAAAAGTTTTTATCTTTCAAAACTCAGTTGGAACTATTTAAAGACTAAGAGAATTTCTTGTAATTATTTTACCTTAACTGCTTAATTCCCTTCAGCTGTGTTATCCAAACCATCTCAAAGGCAGTCTTTATCTTTAGCCAGCACCATCTCGAAAATGTCCTTTGCCACGCACAAGGACCTGCATCAGTAAAATACTATAAAAAATCAGACACATCAGTTAAAAATCATCTCAGCTTCACATTCAAGAATTCATCATTCTTAAAAATCAGACCGCAAATATCCAGTGCTTTTAAAGCAGCCAATTACATGATATTGGTAAAATTTTAAGAAACTATACTGTCTCCAATGGTTCTTGAAAGCCCATTGCCATTAACTTTTTTTTTTTTTTTTTTTTTTTTTTTTTTTTTTAATCATCTCCTTCAGGGTATCATACCCTGGCATAGTCCGTTGATGCTTGTCACAAGGACAGACATGTCCTCAATAAAGGCAGGATTCTCGTGATCAGGTCTGGATGGGGCCACTGAGGCAGACTACTGTAACTTCTAACAGTTCCCCTCTAAGGATGCCTTTGGCCGAAGGAACATCACCCCAGTCCAGCACCATCTTTCACATTAAACACCCCCCTTTTTGGGTAGATGCCCCAGGGGTTACGAGGGGTCCCATGTCTTAGGTTGTTTTCCGCTCTGGCCAAGGGAAAATCTTACCCGTCTTAGGGTACCCCCCTTCGTGCCCACTGGTCAACTGCCACTCACACTGCAGCTCCTGTTCAGGCTTCCTCCTTGATCCAGTATTTTCTGCAACTTGGGAAAGTGCATTCAAGAACCATGAAAGCCATTGAGACTACCTACTAGAATTCAAACATTGAGACAGGTTAATCAAACACTTAAATCAACTGAACATCAAGCTGAGATTACTAAGGAGTTTAGATATCACCCTAATCCATTCAGTGTCAGGGTCTGCTACCTCAGTAGCCACCGGGCCCTGTATTTGATGGTGAAGACTAAAGATAAGACAAAAGTTACAAACAATAATACACCACTGAAGACAAGACAAGAAATTTCCAAACAGTAATAGCAACTGTTCAAATTAATTATCTCTATAGCTCAGGGGGTATATTAGTGTTTTAAAGATGCTTTAAGAAAAGCATTTTCATTCATTTTCATTTCGCTTAGCCCCTTTATTAATCTGGGGTCGCCACAGCGGAATGAACCACCAACCTATCCAGCACATTTTTACGCAGCGGATGCCCTTCCAGCCGCAACCCATCACTGGGAAAACAAAAGCATTTTATAATCTCTTATTTGTTAAATTTAATGTTTAATTACTAATACCTCTATTAGTGCATAAACACTGACATGTAGAATTTCTGTATTCATTCTAGCATTTCTTTTACATAAGTGTTTGTGATTTCCAGCTGAACACTGTGCTTATCAATTGTTATGGAACAGGCAGATAGCAGCTTCGAATGAGAGAGAGAGAGAGAGTTCTGATGAATCCAGAACTGTTAATGCATGTTTACTCATTTTAAACATACATTAAACACAACATTAACCTCTATAACCTAATTTCATTGAAAAATCTTTTTACTCAAGCTCGTCCTAAAACCTATAAAACAGAATTGACATGCATTTTCAAACTTAATGCTTTTACAGTCAACAATAGTTTTAGATCTTTCAGGGGTTAACTACATCCATCAAATTAATATTTGAGACCCCCATTTATGTTACCTTTTATTATTAAAAATATATAAATCCAACCATGAAGCTGCTTGTTTGCACAGACTTACATGGCGCATTTTTATTCGGACATGTCTCTGTTACTTTCACAGCCAAAACCAGTCATGGTGAGGGCTAAACCAAGATAACAGAGCAGTCACACAGAATCTTATCTTCTAAGACAAAACATAAGCTATTCCTTATTCCCATTAAATGTTACTGTCATTTCTGTGCTTGTGGTTTTTGCTACTAGACACTCAATATTTAGATTTTAGCTTTCCAATCAAATGCCAAAGAAAGAATAATCTTTCTTAAAATCAGTTCTAAAATTATTTTAACCCGAGAGCTTAGCTGAGCCATTTACTGCATTCTGCTCTCTTCTGTTTCATAATTCTTATGGAGACTGAGCAAGCTACTTAATTTCTCAGTTATTTTATATCAGAGTTCAACACCAAAAGCAGCAAGAAATTGAGATGGCAATCTTACCAACAGCGCTTGGCTTCTGCTTGATGAATCTGCAAACCATCCCCAAGAGGTGCAAACTGTCCAGACCAGTCCAATCTAGTTAGGGTCATATTTTTCTCGGGATTGCTCCTGGTGCATCATTGATCAATCAACCTCACCCTGACATTTCTAGGTATCTTATCTGACTTTTGTGGCCACTACTATCTAATGCATCTCTTTATAAAGTTATTTTTGTTCAATTATTTCTTTCCCTAATAAACTGACCTACACTATTCTTAAAAATCGGGCATGCCCTGGTCTGTGAAGCAGAAAGATAGCAGTGGTGGAACTTATAACACTCTCGGAGTTAATTTAGTCACTACTAAATACAAAAACCAGTCCAAGTTTTATCCCCGAGAATGTCTTCAAAAAGCCTCTTACACACCCATTACGGAGTCCTTAACTCTGGGTGGAGTAGGTACACCTTTCAATTACTGTTATACGTATCAGTATCATTATAGGTGTACCGTAAAACGCACCAGCTTTCTACCACGGGATTTACACACAAATTTACCACAAATTTTTGTGAATCCACTGATGCCTTTCATTCACGTCTGAATGAGAAAACCCACAGCGTTCCGTTACTAACCACTACTTCACAGACAATCCCTAGTCTATAATATATTTTTAATTATTTATTTTTTTTCTTACCTTTCTTTTTTGTTGATTGATCAAAGATGTCACCAGTAGACAAATGCCCGACGCATCCTCCACCAAAAACTGTTAGGGGTATTTACAGTTTTAACCCAAAGAATGACCAGTCTGTCAGATGAAAAAGAGCCGGAGTCAGAGATTTAAATAAATAAATAAAAGTTTACTGAAGATAGTTTGCAGTTTCATCAGCAGAAGCCAGCTTCAACACTCGCAATGAGTTCCTAGGCCGCTCTGCTTACAATCACAAATCAACATCAATTATACTCTTTACACAATGTCATTTTCTGCGTCATACATATAGGTGTTCTAGCCTGATTGGTTAAAACACAGATAGACTAGGAAAATTTCCACGTGGGTGCGTGCGTACAATTCTGAACAATATCTTAAGCATAAACGTCAGACATCCAATAGACTGTTTAGAGCTGACTCCAGACCTGTTAAAAGTATCTACAATCAAATAGAGCACACACACTTAAAGTACAATCTGCTTCTTATCCAAGGCTGAGTGTACTTCTCAGCCGTCTTTATCAAAACTGGTTAAAAGCCGGTATAATCTACATTCAGACAGTTAAATTCTCACTACACCAAGTCTATCTTGACTAAAAAGTAAAATCACTTTAGACGAATTAACCGTAAAAATAGCAAAATCACTTAAGACATTTTAGATAGAATTAACTCATAGAAATAACAATAGAAACAATAGAACAATATTATTTCAAGTCTTCAGCAGTTCATTTCCACTCAAGGTCTCCGTGACCTCTGACCTAGTTTGGTGGCTCCTGAAAATAGTTTCAAAGAGACATGCAATGCACTGAACATTCTTACATAAAGCAGTGTATTTAACTTATTCATTAGTTGAAATCATTTCAAAGTTAAATACTCATTCAAGTAATCAAATAATCATATTTAATAAACATAACGAGACATAGGATGATGAGGAAAGGATAAACGTTGATCCATGCTTAGATGAACTGGACGGTAGAAATCCGAATCCTTCAGTAGTATTGGTAACCTAGTAAACAAGGTGAGCAAGTTTGCGTTAACCTTTTTTTCACAAAGCCCAAAACCACCTCAGGCAAGCATAAAAATCTTTTTTTAGTGAATTAAAGGGTTTTATGGAAGCCTTTCTAGCTTTTCGGTAGTGTAATTTTCAATGCAGATGATTTGTGCACCACTTATTTTATGCAAATTGCTGCAAAGTGCAACCGTACTCTGAGATTCACATGGCAATTAAATCACCACACAACATCAGTTTTGTCCAGAAAAGCAGTAGGTTATGATTTATTTTGTAGGCGATGAGACAAAAACACAGACATTCTGCATTTAAACAGCTTTAAAATCACCAGATTTTTCTATATATGCTGAACATCCCTCATGCACCCCAGAGAAACAATTACAACCCACATACGGAATTACAAAACAGGAATAGAGATGCATATTATAGAGCTGCAGTATTTCTCTTATTAGTACCACAGGGATCAGACTGTAAAGGGTATGAGTTAGAGCTGCGCAAACACTTTGTTCATCGTCTTTCTGACCCACAGCAATGACCTCAAGGTGGCGATAGTTCATTACACCAACCGTGTGCTTCCGCTCTCAGTAGTGCACTTCTGCAAGGGACACGGCTGTAAACTGTGTGTGTGTGTGTGAGCTGGTTTGTGGATGTGTTCAGTCCTCTAACATCTAACAGTGTGTTGTTGATCTGCATGTTGTGCAGAGACTCCATCAACTAAATCTGCTGATCCGCATCATTGGTGTAGATTTTGCATATCTCACATTTTCCATGCAGATTGGGTTTGGGGGATTTCATTATTATAAACATATTACAGTGCAGTACAGCAGATAACAGATGAACTGATCTGAGTGTACGGTGATGATCTGTGGCTGTCCTGTTCTTCATTCCTGTGCCACTGGGTTCAAGTAGATTCACGGTCCGATTTTATCCCATTGTCGATGAAATGTGGTTCTTTTATAGGCTTGTGTTTTTCAAATTAGTGTAATTAACTCTAGACCAGTTAAAGGCTCACTACAGAGTATTTTCAGTGTTGGCCCAGAATTGTCCTTTCAGTGCATCCGTAGTTTAAGTGTGGTTCAGTGTTTGTGTTAGGTTTACACTGCCTGCCTCACAGAGTCGCTCTTGCTGTGTGTGTGTGTGTGTGTGTGTGTGTGTGTGTGTGTGTGTGTGTGTGTGTGTTCAGCCTGTCCTCCACCAAAGCAGAAGAGCGTGCACGACTTGTGTAATGATGATGATGATCTGGAGGTGATCTTCGAGCGCCGGCCGACGAGAGAGCAGGCTGATCTGGCCGCCTCACTGCTTCTACCAAACACCTTCTTCTGTTATAAGAACCGGCCCGGATACACCAGCGAGGAAGAGGAGGATGGTAATATCTGCTGTGTTTGTGTAGCAGCTCAGCAAGAGACTTACGGAGCTCTTCATTGTTTCTCTCTGTCTGTCCTGCAGATGAAGATTTCGAGAGCGCTGTGAGGAGTCTTCAGGGACAGCTGTATGAAGATGATCACGGTAACACACCTCTGCTGCAGGGGTTTAAAACTGGAACACAGAGGCGGCCATTTGGACCATTTTTAATTTTTGTAATTTAATAACTGTAATTAAATAAAACCCACATATCTATAAGACCTTAACCTTTCCTAACAGCATCTGTGAGAGTTACTGATGTGTGTGTTTGTCTCTTTTGTGTGTGCTCCTGCAGAGTGTGTGCTGGTGTGGGAAAAGCGTGCGTCTGCAGGTGAGGAGCAGAGGGCCAGGCGTCTCCTCCTTCCTCCTACATTCCTGTGCGGCGTCAGCAGTGACTCGGACCTGGAGCTGGAGCGAGCAGAGGACAGCAGCACACACACACAGGCGGACACACAGACACACACACAAACACAGGTGAGAGCCGCTTGCTGACCATGCTGACTCTGCTGCTGCTGTCCCCTGCTTATCTGTGTGTGTGTGTGTTTGTCATCAGGTCACGCTGGAGCCATCCCATGATGCATCAGTGGCCAGCAGGAGCACCGTGGAGCTCCAGAAGACTGACCGCAGCTCTCCGATTGACCTGTCTACTAAGAGGAGCAGTGAGAGCAGCTTTAGTGCAGACACTGCACTTCTGACCCCTGCTGATCCCTCAGGTACAACATTGACCCCCCAGCTCCTTTGTTGACCCCTCAGGTACAACACTAACCCCTGCTGACCCCTCAGGTACAGTGCCGACCCCCACTGACCCCAGCTCCTCAGCTGACCCCTCAGGTACATCATTTACCCTCGCTGACCCCAGCTCCACCACTGAGCCCTCAGGTACAGCACTGCATGCTTATAGTGTTCATGTGTAGTATTTACATAATCTGTTCTTCAAACTCATGGTCTGTGTAAATGTGTGTGCAGTGTTCACAGATGCGCTGACCTGTCCAGCGGCGGCGGCTCAGAGCGGCCAGCCTATGCTCAGGGTCAGCTGTGTGTGTTAGAGTTGTGTTTTTGTTTTTCGGCAGGTATCTTCTTCGGATCTGCATCTGCAAGCGCGTTCTCATTCGCAGATCTGGCTAAGACCTCAGGAGAGTTCGCCTTCGGGACAAAAGGTGAGCCTGTTTACCTGATTCGCAATGTTGAGCAGTGAGAACAGCAGCACAAAGCTTTTTCTAACTTTTCACTATGGGATTCTCGTTGGTGTGACCAACTACGCAAACTCCTGACACCTCGTCTGTCTTTGGCACAGGTTGACCCGAGTTATATATGTGAGGCAGAGTCTAGGCTCAACAACGCCATTCATGCTTTCCTCCTGTGAGAGATTACAGCGAGCTCTCTCAGCACATGTCGTGTTTCTGCTGCTTTCTGCTGTACTGTTCATTGAGCAGGCAATCATTGGATTCCGCCGCCAAACACTAAATCAGTACAGGATTGTGTTGTGAAATTGCGAAATTCAGAATAGTGTCCTCATCAAGGAAAGCGATTTCTCTTCGTAGTCTAATAGTAAATTCAGCTAAGGGCTAACTACCCTACAGTAATCAGCAGACTAGTGTGTTGTGATGAGTCTTTTAATTACCTTTACACTCAGCCATGTCGAGGTTGCGTCCCTGACGCCATGTGCATCGTGTATGAGGCCGAAACGACAAACGTCCCTCGCAGACCCACAAACATGCGCTAACGGTGTCTCCGTGACAGTGAAAACAGTTAGAGAGAGAAATGAAAGTGAGATCTATACCTGCTAACCATCAGCTGCAAGCTACCACAAGCTGGGCAGACATGTGAGGCCAAATCCTGGTCATTCCACTAACAGAGGACAAAGAACGGAGTGACGGGGAAGCAGATGGCAATTCCCTCTGAGGATGAGGAAGACCATTCTATTTTCCTGGTCCCACAGTCGAGACCCCCTAGCACGGGTGACTCTGCCTTTCAGACAGACAGTGCCCTGCAAGAGGTCTGTATACAAGCCACAGCAAAGCTGAACATAGCTTGGCCCATGGCCCCAAATGCAGAGGGAGCTGAGTGTGGGACCTTTACGATTGGAAAAGGTTACCACCTGTTTAACTAGCTTCCGAACCTGCGCTCTACTCCTGCTTCCTTGCCTGTTTTACCTGGCAAGATGGAATGACTTGCAGCATCCATCTATCAGAGGCGTAGTCAGTGTTCTCGCTAAATGCTTTAAATTTACTGTCAGTAGTTGGGGAGATGAGGTACCTAGAGAAGAACAGAATAGATGGGGTGCCTTTTTGGAACAGGACAGGAGGAGGACCTAACCCTGTGGTGACCGATCTAACACTACACTCATTTCATGGCACAGTTCAGTGCTGCAGGCGTGTGACAGGCTGATCTGTGTCAGGTGAGAGAGCATTATGGCTGAACCTGTCAGGCTTGGTTGGCAAGCAGAGAAGACGTGGGAAACCAGCACCCTCAGAAAAACAAGAGGATGAAACCTTCTAACTCTGTTTACCACACAGACAACTACCTCACCCTCATCAGCCAGAGTAAATACAATACCACTATATACAACACCACAGCTGTTGCTTACATCAAAGTACAGGTAGACACACCCTCCCTTCAGTTACATCAGTTGACAAAGCAGCTGATATTGTGGTGGGACCCAAGGCTGTTGCCCATAAGAGAGACTCATGTTCCAGGGCTGTTGAACAGGGGAGAATGTTTACTGACCAGCAGAAATCTCCTGTATGAGGAATGGAAACCGTATCCTCAGTGGTGAGGCAGATTTGGCAGAGGTACAGTCAGGCTACCTTAGATCTCTTCATCTCATAGGAAAATGCTCAGTGTCCTCTTCTCTAAAAGAAGTAAATGCACTGTTGGGTGTGGATACTCTGGCCCACCCTTGGCCAGATGTCCTCCTTCATGCATTCCCTCCTCTGAGCTTAATCTTCCCCACTCTAGTCAGACTGACTCTGATAGCCCTGGGTTGGCCGTCCAGGCACTAGGTCACAGAGATAGATCATCTGCTGTCAGGCCAGCCCTTATCATCCTCACACAGACAGCACAGCTCGTTGGGCCTGACCCGGTAATGGTGGAACCTGAGAGCCGCAGGGCTGCCTTCAGCAGTCATACACACTACACTGAGCGCCAGAGCCTCATCCACTCGCACACTTCACAGTAATGAGTGTCGAGTCTTTGACAAATGCTCATATTGTCTCTTTCCAGTGTTCAGTAATGGAGATATTGTTTTATACAGGGTTGGTTAATAAGGGAAGGCTTGCTCTGCTTTAAAGGTGTATTCAGCAGCTATTCCTGCCTGTCATATCAGCTTTAATGAATCTGCTGGTCGGCACCCTTTAAGTCATTTCATAAAGGGAGCAGAGGATGGTGATATTGAGAGATTTGTCAGCTGTCTTGGAGGCTCTTTCTCAACACTTATTTAGACCACTAGATGGCGTTGAGTTGAAGCTCCTCTGTCCTAAAACAACACTGCTTTTAGCTCTGTTGACTGCTAAGGGCTCATCATAGGTATGTAGGGAGAACAGCGGCTACAGACAGAATGACCAGCGGTTTGTGAATTGGCCTACTCTCCTCTAAGGGAAGCTGTTGTCTGGTCAGCAGCTGATGTCTCGAGTATAAAGTAGTGGTTCTCGAGCACCCGAGGGTTTAAGAGCCCACTAGGAGCACAGCATGTTGACAGGACAGGAATGACAGGAAGTGATGTGGAGATGGAGGGGTTTGGGATCAGGAAACGTCCACGATCCGGGATTCAATCTCAGGACAGCAGGAACACTGTTGACCCTGTGTGTGTGTGTTTGTGTGTGTGTATGTGTGTGTGTGTGTGTGTGTGTGTGTGTGTTAACTGGGCTATCACGGGATATCATGCCAACGTGTGTGTGTGTGTGTGTGTGTGTGCGCGCTGCTGTTCTGACCGTGTGTGT
>LR812527.1:140000-180000 GCA_903798195.1 Danio kyathit
TTATACCTAGGCAGCGTTCCAGTTCACTTTTAGACACTCACTCATGCACTCCTTCCCTTGTTCCCTCAGGGGAATCCCCAATGCCATGTTGAAGTGTGTTCATCAAGTGAACAAGGGAAGTTTACATGGACATGCCCTCAATCCCTCCCTTTTCTTCTTTGGCTCTCTGTGAAGGCGTCACACTTTTCCCCTCTCCCTCCCATATCTCTCCTGGCTGGCTCCTCTTGCCTCGTCTTACTCTATCTCTGAGGCTCTCCTTGCCCTGCTCTCCAAATGATGAGGAATTATGGATTTGATCAACTGGTCTCTGAACGACGAGAAGTCTGGGTTCAGGGGAACCCACCTGTCCTGCGGGGACGTTTGCAGCTGGATACGTGATGGACGGGTGGGAGGAGTGGCGCGTCGTGTGTCTGGCCGCTCTGTCCCTGGAGGATATTGAAGATATCTATCTATTCAGAACTTTGATAACAGGGTTTCTGCTGGTGGGCTTATGCGGGGTCCTGGGGTATCAACGCTCGATCAAAGCGGTCAGTGCGGCTCAAAACCCCACCAGGCTGGCTGGCTGGATTGAAAAGGTGGTGAGCAGAGTCACTACAAACCAGACTGTGGTTATAGACTGCGAAAACATCGGGGTGAAACTAGCAGCTTTGCAATGTGATTTGGTCAGACCTGGAGACCGGTGACGGACATTAGATATCTGCGAAATTGGCAGATGTTGATGGAGGTTTTGTGGCCCTCTCGGCCAGGCCACACAAATAATGTCATCAGCTTGAGGGCTCACCTGTCTGACACCGTAGATTAATACCATTGACAGTATCTCCATAATAGTAATCAACACTCCGACACTGGCACTGGCTCCCAGTAGGGCTCCAATCAAGCGTCTCCTCAGAGTGCCGGCTCTTTTTTCAGGTGAGTGGTTCTGTTGGCTTATAGAGAGCTGAAAGATGAGGGATGTCCAGCACAGAGGGCTGATCCTGCATCTGTCGGACACTGAGACTCCTGATGCCGGAAGGGTTAGCCTCTCTGGACAGGGAGAGATAGAGAGAGAGAAACAGACTGGAGGACTCTCACCTACCTCTGAAGGGAGATAGCACTTCAGATGGGTAAAGCCCTGCTCACGCTCAGGGATTTCAGCCATTTGGTCACCTGAGACACATTTGGGAAATCCTACAAGATTCTTAAAATCCTAGGCTAAAATCTGTGATCTCTGAACATTGGTTTGACATGTTGAAGTTCTGACAGTTCTAATGAAGTTCTGGCAGATTCAGGAGATTTCCTGCAGTGAGATTCAGCTGACAGCGGCAAACCAAGAGCCAATAGGAGCACAGAATCTGATGATGCAATCCAGCGCTGGGAACAGTCAAAACTGTATTGTTCTTCCTGGTATTATTATTGAGGCGCGCTGATAGCAAAACCACCCCTGCAGATAGTTTATGCTTACTGTGAGAATGGGGGATAGTGAGAGTCACGGGTGGATGACCTCAATCTCCAGATGAGTTTTCTTCTGTCTGGATCGTCTTCATTGTCCTTCAGTCTGACATTATGACAACTGAGATCTTACAGTGGGACATGAGAGCCGTGCTCCTGCAGTCTGACAAGCTACAGTCATTTAGGATGATTAAAAATCACAAAGTGTGATCTGGGCTTAAGCCTCACCCGCGGGGGAAACTTCTGACTGGGAGGGCTTTTGCAGGATCCTTCAGGAGGTCGAGACTCACGGCGTCTGGTGGCTGAAAGGATGGAAATATAAGCTTGTGTGCTCAGGAGACTGATCAACACTCGCTGTACTGGATGGGTTAACCTCACTGAAAACCAGCAGAATGAACAGCTGAAACTGAACAATAATCACAACCGCATGTGAACAAGCACAGCCAAAACACAATACAAAGCACAATCTAATAACCAGCACAATCTCAAAGCCACAAGACGCAGAAGTTTCCTGTTTAAAGCTGATCTTGTGTGATCCACAGATTTACAGCAGTGTTCATTCTTGAGGTCAGCTTGTGCTCCTCTACATGAGAGAGATTCCTCAGTTCGTGCTGTTGGGAAAGGGCGGCTGTGAGGTTCAATGTCCACCCGGTTCTACAGTGCAGGAGTGAGCTGATTCTGTCTGACTCTCAGCAGCTGCAGGTTCATGATGAAGGGTCATAACGCGTTCTTCTCAGGCCTCTCGTGTGCTACGTTAATACAGCTCTGTACAATTAATGACTGTAGAACAAAACGATCTGAACGCAGATGAATGTTTGCACCTCCTCTTGTGTTAAAAATAGAGCTGCAGGCGTGATCTGGTGTGTGTCTGACTCAGACCGCCACTCTTCTCTAAACACAGGACTCTATAGCTCTACAGCAGATCTGAGCAAGACTTTTAAAGTTTTAAAGCAAAATGAAACGAGTGAAATGTAAGCCAGACAGAAGCGCATGTAGAGAGCTGTTCTGGAGTCAGTGTTAATGAATGAGCGTCTGCTGCTGATTCCTGTAGATTAAGGTCATGAGGCTGAAGGACACGGAGAGAGCGCCGCACCACAGCTCTACACATGAGGTTACGGCTATACAGCTCAGACACATGAAGGCAGCACTTGAGTGACACTGTGTTGTTTAAGTGTTCCCTTTATTTCTGAGCTGTATATTTACTCCTGTTTCCTGCTGAAGATCCACCAGTGGCCAAAACATGGAGAACAGGTTGCTTTTCTGCTATCAATACGGAGCGCAGAGCTTCATGTTCAGGCTGAGTCTCAGGGTGAATTTAACTCAAACCGCTCCTGATGAATGCTGAAGTGAAATAAGAGAGACTCACTAGCGCACGTAGAAGTCGCAGAACTCCTTGTAGACTTTGACATCGCTGCGTTTGGGAACCTCGGGTTCTCCTAGGGTCTGGTTCTGCTGGCCGTCGATGTCCAGCTCTGGAGCTTCTGCTTCCATCATGGAGACCCAAAGACTGACACTGGACCAGCGGCGGGAGACAGACTGGAGACATACAGAGAGAGACGCTCCGCCTCTCACTGCTAAATTCAGGACACACACACACACACACACACACACCCACACACACACATGCTCAACTCTACATGAGGAGTCTCTGTGTGTGTTTATGTTTTACTTGCTTTAAGAGTTCACAAAATGACTGAATCCAAACGGCATCTAAATCCTGCTGGTCTTGATCATCTTTATTATTAATCTTTATTCATCTTGATCATCTTGAACTTGAGTTGATGGAATGGGACACCCCCTCAATGGACCCCTGATGATCCTGGAGTTGGACCCTTCACCCAGCTGCATTCATTATACTGTTAAATGTCTAATAAGAACACTGAGATGTGTGTCTGCTGGTTTTCTCTGCTGAAAGAGCTGGTCCTGACACACACACACACACACACACACACACACACACTGATGCCAGACTCGCATTCCTCTGGGTCTGTAAATAACCCCTCAGCTGCTGCTCATGTGGAGCTCCTGCTGTATGTGTGGGTCATTCTCACAACACAACCTGCTGGGTATTCAGAAGAGTCTGCGAGAGCTGTTGGGTTAAACACTGAACCCTATCCCAACACTCAGACCCAAATCTAACAGTAACCCAACCCAACGCTAGGCTTGAGCAGGAGTGCTGTTGATCATATCTCAGCGCTGGGCAATGGCCGTCTGAAAATAAAGCGATACGACACTCATATGATGAAAGGCCACACATGATGTAACCTAGTAACTTCTGTGTTGTATCATTACCACATAGACGGTGT
The DNA here is from genome assembly GCA_903798195.1 of Danio kyathit. NCBI lineage: Eukaryota > Metazoa > Chordata > Actinopteri > Cypriniformes > Danionidae > Danio > Danio kyathit. The sequence continues at coordinate 143,735 of LR812527.1, forward strand.
GTATCTCCTGCCCTGTCTGCAGTGATGTCCAGCTCTCCTGAACACAACACATGAGCCTCAGCTGAACTCTCAGTTCAGTGTTTGGACGTCTTAGAGTCACTGTATGATGATGATGATGATGATGAATGACCGTAAAGCTCCGCTCCTGCACAACACTGGAGTATTAGATCACAGACGGCAGGACTGAAGCTTGAACATGGAGGTGTGTGTGTGATGCTCTATCAGTAGTGGAGGACAGGACACACACTCTCACACACACACTCCGCTCTCTCTTGCCTTCATGGCTTGGAGAACTAATTTTATCCTGGTAAAAATATCCACATCAGACGAGCAGAACAGCACTCATACAGCAGAGAGAGAGAGAGAGAGACATTCACAAACACACAGACTCTAATGATCGAGTGTGTGCGCCCATGTATTCCTTACAATGTGACCAAATATATGTGTGTGTCTGTGTATTAGTGTGTATAGCAATAGCAGTAAATTTTGACCACGTGGGGACATGCTTCTGGTCTCTGTGAGGAAAAGGGCTGATCAGTCAGGACAGTGGAGATTTGCAAATTTGACGGCTGGTTTCGCAATGAGTAGAGGATACTGGCCTAATTCTGCCCTGCATGCATTGCTGGGTGTGTTCCTCTGTACCCTGAGGATGCTCCTACAGAACTCTGCATGGAGGCTTTCAATTGGATTCTTATCCCACTTATCAAACTCATGACTGAGGAGAGGACCCCACACTTCACTCCCATATAGCACTATAGGTTCAATCACCGACTGGAAAACTTTGAGCCAGATACGAACTGGAATTTCTAATTGTGTTGATTTTTTTAATGGCGTAAAAGGCCCTTCTCGCTTTCTCTTTCAGTTCATTCACAGCCAAATTTAGTTTTCCATTAGCACTTATTTTCAACCTGAGGTATGTGTAGCTTGTGGCAGGTTCAACTTCCCTGACATCTGGGTTTTTTCTGGAATATTAGGGTTTTGGTTTTCTTTGGGTTAACGGTCAGGGCCCAGGTCTGACAGAAGCTGTGCAGGATATCCAGCTGCTGCTGTAGACCCTCTTCTGTTGGCGACAGCAGCACCAGATCATCTGCAAACAGCAGGAACTTTACACTGGAGTCGTATAGTGTGAGACCCGGCGTATCTGCTTGCTCTAGGAGCATTGCCAATTGATTGATGTAAATATTGAAGAGGGTTGGTGACAGTGGACAGCCCTGTCTCACCCCCCGCCCCTGAGTAAAGAATTCTGTTCTCTTATTGCCTATTTTAATTGCACACTGACTGTTTGAATACATTGTTTTTATAATGTTGTATGTTTTACCACCGATTCCTGACTCTAGAAGTTTAGACAGCAGACCTTCATGCCAAATTGAATCAAACGCTTTCTGAAAATCTACAAAGCAAGCAAATATTTTGTTTTTATTTTGATGGACGTATTTGTCTATCAGAGTCTGAAGGGTGAAGATATGGTCTGATGTTCTGTAATTTGGCAGAAACCCAATCTGACTTTTGCTGAGGACATTGTGCTCTGTAAGGAGGCCTATGAGTCTGGTGTTGATGATGCTGCAGAACAGCTTCCCCAGATTACTGCTCACACAGATGCCTCTGTAATTGTTAGGGTCTGATTTGTCTCCACTTTTGAATATGGGCGTTATTAATCCTTTATTCCATTTGTCAGGAAAATCACCAACACTCAGAACCAAATTAAACAGTTTCATTAGAGCCAGTTGGAATTTGTGATTTGTGTTTTTAATCATTTCATTAAGGATACCGTCTGGACCACTTGCCTTTTTTGTTGGTAGGACTTGTATTTTATCTATTAACTCTTTTTCTGTGATTGGATAGTCTAACGGATTTTGGTATTTGCCAAATATTTGTTCTGTATGAGTTAATTTATCATATATAAGCGATTGTTCTGTATTCATGTTTATTTTACTAAACAGTTTTTCAAAGTGGTTTTTCCAGGTGTCTCCATTTTGTATTGTTAGCTGTTCATGTTTCTTTTTGTTAAGGAGATTCCAGTTGTCCCAGAAATTGTTTGAGTCAACAGATTCAATAGTTTTGAGCTGTTTTTGGGTGTACTCTTCTTTCTTTTTTCTGATTGTGTTTTTATATTTTTAAGCTCCTCGCAGTACTGAAGACGTACATCTGTATTCTCTGGTTGTCTGTGTTTTTGATTTGCTAGTTGTCTTAAGTTTTTCCTTATTGTTTTACAATCAAAGTCAAACCATTTTTCATTCTCTTGTTTCTGTTTTAAAGTTTTCTTAGTAGTTTTAATATTAGATATTGTTGCCAAATAATCAAATATGTAATTTATGTTTTCTACAGCTAGATTAACACCATCTCCATTATGAGGATAACTATTTTCCATAAATTTATCCAAAAGTAAACCTATTTGGGGGTCTTCAATTGCGTTCCTGTATTTCTCAGAGCTGTCTTGTACCCACCTATAATTATTTTTAATGTCAAGCAATATACTGGATTGTGAAAATATATTAGTATTCTTGTTCCTTTTTATATAAAGTGTAATTTGGCTGTGATCTGATAGAGGTGTTAGTGGTTTAACAGTGAATGCACTGAAAGAGAACAGATCTAAATCTGTGATCATGTAGTCAACTGTTGAGCTGCCGAGAAATGAGCTGTAGGTGTATCTGCCCAGATGCCCTCTGTCTAAGTGTGCATTTATTCCCACTGTCTGGGGTACAGTCAGTTAAGGACCCTGTTCTAGCATTGAGATCTCCACACAGCAGCACACTTCCCATTTGTTCAGCTGTCTTTATGTCGTCTCACAGATGTAAAGTGTGTATGTGTGTGTAAACTCCACTGTAAATATGCCTGAGGAGGCCAAGTGTGTGAACATGAGCTGGCCACTGAATGCTGCAGTTCCTGATGTGTCCAGCAGAGGAGGTTCTGCACCAGCAACACTGCGCTCCACAGGGATACAGCGCCCTCTGATGGACACTCTGGGTGAAATGTGACCGCTTCACACAGGAAGTTGTTGTAGCTCACTGTGAAGTGCTCATCACTTGATGGATTGGCTCTATTTCAATGTAATTTCCCTTTCTTCTTGGAGCCTTTTCTCCTCCGCCTGTTCAGTCAGTAGCCGAGCGTCAGCACTCAGACATGGCGGATCCACATGACAGCTCTGCTCCTGTAGTGTAGGCATGATTTTTCTGGGAAATGACATGATTCACATTCACTTCCACCTCATGTGTTTTGATCATGTGTGCTGCTCCATTATTGATGTAGAGTTACCCCCTGTGTGCTGTTGGGTCGTTTTCATCCTCTCTGGGTTGATTACGAGTCTTCAGCAGATGGAGGAGGTTTGCTGATGAGTCTGATATTTACACACACATTAGGAACAGACTAGACCATATTCAACACACTGTGGGCGAGATCAGCGTGTCCTCCACACACACTATGAAGTGCCCTCATTTTACACTGTGAGGAATATTGATCATACACACTATAAAGTACGCTGACTCTGTAATTAAGACGACACCCAGACAGCAGCTGCAGAGAAGCGTGTTTATTAGTGTGATCTGCGCACTGATTGGTCCATTCTCACACACAGATGAGGACACATCTGCACTGAGCTCTAGATAAAACAACATCATCATAACACACACCAGCACACGCTTAACAACATCCCACAACCTGGAGAGAGGAAACAGAACACACTCTGACTATTATATTCTCTGTGTGTGTGTGTGTGTGTGTGTGTGTGTGTGTGTGAGACTGACTGACACTCTTATTTACACACATTCAGTGAAGCTGCAGATGAGGATTAGAGACAAAACACACTCATTATGCTGAATCCGCATTAATAAAACAGCGGAAACAAGGCCCAGAGACACGGTGTGTGTGCGTGTGTGTGTGTGTGTGTGTGTGTTTGTGTGTGTGTGGATCATCTGATGCCAGACCAGCTGTGCAGATATGAAGACCAGCCGGACCCTCGAGACCCTGCCGACTCCTCCTCACCTGTGGACAGCCAGACACACACAGTGAGTGATGGACAGAAACACACACACACACACACACACACACACACACACACACACACACACACACACACACACACACACACACACACACACACTGAGTGACAGACAGAAAACACAACCACTCATGTTTGAGGATCCCGCAGTGAGTGTGTTCAGCGTGTGTGTCGTGTGTGTGTGTGTGTGTGTGTGTGTGTGTGTGTGTGTGTGTGTGTGTGTGTGTGTGTGTGTGTGTGTGTGTTCGTTCTCCTCACCCTGAGCGATGGCCGCCAGCTTGTTCTTCTCGTCAGGGCTGAGCTGCAGCAGTGTGTGTATGACGGGCAGCAGGGCCTGGCGTTCAGTGCCGGCGTGCAGGAAGATGAACTGCAGCAGGACGTTCTTCAGGTACTCCAGATTAGCCACAGACCTCTCCCTCTGCTCATTCCTCTCCAGACGCCGCAGCTCACTCTTCAGCAGCTGCAGAGAGACGGGTGTGAGAGTGTGTGTGTGTGTGTGTGTGTGTGTGTGTGTGTGTGTGTGTGCTCCTCACAGTGATCTGCTCCATCAGCACAGCATTAGTGGCCTCAGTCTCGTGCAGGAGGCTGTTCAGGTGCTCCACACTGCGGCTCGCTGTACTGAGCTTCAGCCGCAGCTCCTCTTTACTGGGCTCCTCCTGCCACACCACAGGCTCTGCACACACACACACACACACACACACGTTGCTGAGGTGTATTAGCTGTCAGAATAATCCTCTCTGTCTGACTGTGTTTCCTCTGTAGTCTACATTGAGTGCTGTACCATGTTTGATGTGTGCAGTGTTCAGCAGCTGCTCCAGTGAGGGTGGAGGTGTCCCGGTGGAGGTCAGCGGCTCTGTCTCAATCGTCTCCATCCCCTCTCCCTCCTCCCGCGCCTGCAGCTCCACCTGAGAGCCCTCCAGCCTCCGCTCCAGCACACTCCTCCTGCTGGCCTGGCTCTGTGCTGCGCCTGTGGACAGAGGGTCAGGGACATGTGTGAGTAGTGGAGTGTGTGTTACCTGTGCTCACGTGTGTGTGTGTGTGTGTGTGTGTGTGTGTGTGTGTGTGTGTGTGTGTGTGTGTGTGTGTGTGTGTGTGTGTGTGTTACCTGTGCTGGCGGGCTCCTTCTGCATCTGGAACAGTTGTGTCTGCAGCCGGCTGATCTGCTGCTGCAGCGTGTCCAGTGTGCGGCAGTGTTCGTCCTGTAGGTGGCGTGTCTGCTCCCGGAAGCCGCTGCGCAGAGCCTCAGTCTGAGCCGACAGGTGAGACCCACACTGACTGTGCTCCGACCGCAGAGACACACACTCTGACTGCAGACACAGGAGCCTGACAGAGACAGAGACACACACACACACACACACACACACACACACACACACACACACACACACACACACACACACACACACAAGCTGCAGACAATGTGGAACATGTACTGTTCTCTGATGAGGCCCCCTTCACTGTCTGTCCCACATCCGGGAGAGTTACGGTGTGAGAAGCCCCAAAGAAGCGGCCCACCCAGACTGCTGATGCCCAGAGTCAAGCATGGGGGATCAGGGATGGTTTGGGCTCAATATCATGGCATTCCCTCTGCCCAATACTGGTGTTAGATAGGGGTTGGGTCACTGCCAAGGACTACTGAACCTTTCTGGAGGACCATGTGACCCAATTTGTCAATCATTGTCTCCTGAAGGCGGTGGTGTGTATCAGGATGATAATGCAGCAACACACACAGCAGGACTGGAGACAGAGCGGTCTGATGAACATGACAGTGAAGTTGAACATCTCCCATGGCCTGCACAGTACCCAGAGGTAAACATTATTGAGCACTTTGGGCTGTTTGGAGGAGCGAGTCAGGAAAGGTTTTCCTCCAGCAGCATCAGTAGTGACCTGAACACTATTCTGCAGAAGAACAGCTCAGAATGCCTCTGCAGGACTCCTGTCTGTCATTCCCAACAGCATCTGATGCTGTATTGAGGAGGAGGAGCTACACCAGCATATGTGTGTGTGTGTGTGTGTGTGTGTGTGTACCTCTCCCTCAGCTCTGCCTCTTTGCTGACGCTCTCCTGCAGCATGCGGTTGTGTCGCTCCAGCAGTGTGTCGTGCTCCGCCTGCAGCTGCTGCAGCTCTGATGTGCTGCTCTGGAGGCTCTGCTGAGTCTCCTGCAGACGACTGCGCAGCTGCTGCAGCACCGCCTCCAGCTGCTCTCTGACACACACACACACACACACACACACCAGCAGTATGAGTATATGAGCCTGGTCCATAAGCAGATTGTCCAGCAGGTGGAGCTGTAACTCTCTACAGGAGAAAACACTGATGACCTCTTCACAACACACACTTTACAGAGGAGCACTGACTGAACCTGAATAATCATAGCAGTTATACAGTTACTCTGATTTATAATTCCCTGAGAACAGAAGTGTGAAGGAGAGAACGAGTGCAGTAATAAAGGCTTTATGTGTGAGCCAGTGAATCATTCACTTTAACAGCGTTTAAAACATTAATTCATTATAACAGATGCTAAACAGACTGCAGCAATAGACATAAACATTTAACAAGAGGAAAACATGATTAAAATAAAACTATTAAACATTTATCAGGAATCATGAAGAACTGAATACAACACAACAGATCCACACAATGAAGGAAGGAATGCAGACAGAAACCACTCTGGAGCCGCATCATAGCTCATTACTATAGAGTGGACTTGATCTGATCTCTGCCACACCGCCGCCGCCTCACATTGACAATCAATGACGTCCTGCTACATGGAGCTCTGGCTGACGGCGGCGTGAACACACAGTTACTCCCTATTCCACAATGTGCATGAATGTGTGTACGGAGACACGGAGCAACTGCAGCTAAAATGAGTGGGTAATGTGTGAATCTGCAGATGATCAGTGTGTGTGTGTGTGTGTGTGTGTGTGTGTGTGTGTGTGTGTGTGTGTGTGTAATGCGTGAGTCTGCACCTCTCCTGCCTGTAGGTGTCACCGTCGCTCTGCCCGGCGCTGCGGTGCTTCTGCTGCTTCAGCACATTGTGGACGCGCACCTTATAACCCTCAAACTCACACACACTGGCCTGCAGATCAGCCTGAGGACACACACACACACAGAGAGACACACACACACACACACAGTCTTCAGAGGAACAGCAGAAGCAGAACTGTACACTCACTCACAGCAGTTCATCAATTACTGATCATTATGGGCTGCGGAGATTCACTGAGCTCTGCTGAAGGCAATCTAGCGTGTGTGTGTGTGTGTGTGTGTGTGTGTGTGTGTGTGTGTGTCACCTGTGTGGCGGTCAGCTGGTCCTGCAGTGCGCTCAAACTCAGCTGATAGTTGCTGGACGCCCGGTGCTGCTGCTCTCCCGCCAGCCTCAGCTGCTCCTGCAGACGGTGACGCTCCGCTGTCAGCTCACTGCACTGGATCTGCACGCACACACACACACACACACACACACACACGCACACACACGCACACACACGCACACGCACACACACGCACACGCACACACACGCACACACACGCACACACACAGAGGTTTGTTTCTTAGTGAGGACATTACATATACTTGTTTTTCTCTCACGGTAATGATCATGTCTGTGGCCTAACCCAAACCCTAACCTAAACCCGCATAAGCACTGAAATGTAGCAGTGAAATGTTTTCATATCTCACTGCATAAAGAGGACAAATGAGCCCTCACAAGTATAGCTAAACCTGTACACACACACACACACACGCGCGCACGCACACACGCACACACACACACACACACACACAGTACCTTATACTCCTCCAGTTGCTGCTGCAGGGCCTCCAGTTCTCCTCTGAGTGCTGATTGGCTGCTCATCTGGGCCGCTTCCTGCACACACACACACACACACACACACACACACACACACACACACACAGAGAGAGAGCAACTGTCAGTCAGGCTGGGTTACTCTAGTGTAATGTGTGTAGTCTTGTCCTTAACTCATGCTGTGTGTGTGTGTGTGTGTGTGTGTGTGTGTGTGTTTGAGCTGAGAATATCACACAGATAATGTTCTCTAGCTCTCTGATACTGCCCCTTTCAGGCTTTGATCCTGATTGTGGTGTTTTGGTGACTGTCGCTTTAAATGCAAATGAGATTGTGCTCTTTTCAGAAGAGGGCGGAGCTACAGACAGCTGTGCGTCCCCATAGTGTCAGATGTAAAACAGCAGTGTGTGTGTTGTCAGTGCTGGTCAGGTGTGTGTGTGTGCTTCAGTGTGAGTGTGTGTGCTTCATGCTTCTGTCAGTCTATGTCGCTCCTGTCGCTGTTCATTTGTGCATCTCACTAACCGCTAATATTACCCACAATGCACTGCACATTTGACACGAATTCAATTAGAACTACAAACCCGGGAAAAAAAAAAGTGTAAACAAACTACAAACATGGTAGTAGAGGGGCTTCAGTGAAGGTGTTGGAGTCGATTGATGTGGGCCTGCTGGAGAACACTGGGTCATGTTTACCGTGATGTACTCCGTGTGAGCTGCTCATTACTCACGCTCTGCTTAGCGTCCGCCAGCTCCTTCTTAGTCTTCACCAGCATCTGCTTCATCTTGAAGGATTTCTCCTCCGCCTGCTCCAGCAGCAGCTTCAGGGAGTCTACAGCAGACACAGAGAGAGTGTGTGTGTGTGTGTGCTCAACAATCAGCAGAGAGAGAGTGTGTGTGTGTGTGAGTGAGTGAGTGTGTGTGCTCTACAATCAGCAGAGAGAGAGTGTGTGTGTGTGTGTGTGTGTGTACCGATCTCCTGGCTCTGCTGCTGCTCGCGCTCCTTCTGCGTGCGCAGGTGTGTGTGTGTCTCCTCCAGCAGCCGCTCTCGCTCGCTCAGCTGCAGGTTCAGCTCCCGCACCAGCCTCTCATAGTCCGCCATCTCCATGTCCAGCAGACTGCTCTGCTGAGCACCCTGAGCAGGGGACAGGGGACAAGGCCACTCAGCAGAGCACACACACACATATATACACCTACACACACACAAACACATATGTATACACTATTACACACACCTTTCTCAACTGCTCCAGCTCCTGTGCTGTGTTCTGGAGCTGAAGCGAGTGTGTGTTGAGCTGAGCCTGCAGCTCCTCCCGCTCCCGGACCGCACACACATGCTCCTACACACACACACACACACACACACACACACAATAAATTAATACACATATCTAGTCATAATATACATGCACTCAACACTCTTGTGAACTTCTGATAACTGTGTTAGAACTATAGAGAGAGCTGTATCTGGAGTGTGTGTGTGTGTGTGTGTGTGTGTGTGTGTGTGTGTACTCTGCTCTTCTGCTCCCGGACGAGCCGCTCCGCCTCCAGCTCTCTCTCCAGGCTGCTCTTCTGCTTCTGCAGCTCCAGAATCTGCGCCTCTAGCAGCCGCACGTTACTCTGCAGCGTCTCCACACGGGTTGCCAGATCCTCACGCTCAGACGACAGCAGCTCAGTCTGGGGGAGATGAAGGAAACACACACACTTCTGTTCAGAACACTCACACACACCTCAATGACCACACACACCTCCAGAGCAGAAAACACACACTGTTGCAGATGTGAAATGTTGTGCTGATAGTAAAAGGCCTCAGTCCTCCGTCAGTCCGTCATCACAGGGCTTCAGTATTCTTCTTCTTCTGTTATTATTCCCTCCAGAACTGTCTTGTTCATCTGTCTGTGCTCCCGTCTCACGCCTCCACCGTGTTCATTGTGTTTGGTCTTGGTCTTCTGAGGCGCAGCTCATTTATTAGAGGAGAACAAACACCACAGTGGAGAATCCCCACAGCAGACTCCACTCCTCTCAGTGATATCTGCAGGAGCAGCAGGAGCTGAGGAGGTGATGCTCATCTGTGCAGACCTGATGGACACGCTCATCTACTCACTGATGATCAATGCCATATTCCAGTTTTGTGCATAAATCTATTTCTGATCTTTGGATGTAAACACAGCTGCTGTATGTCTGAATCACATGTACCAGCATGACTATAGTGCACTCAGGCCTCAGTGTTCACTACACTACAGGTGCAGGTGCAGTACCTGCTGCAGTGTGTGCTGGAGCCGTCTGCTTAAATCTTCACTGTGTTTCTCCGCCTGCTCCAGCTTCTCCTTCTCCTGGTCCAGCAGCTCAGTCTGCTTGTCATAATCCACCATCAGGTTCTGGAAGCAGAGGAGTGCAGATGTGCGTTATTATAGTGACCCTGATGCTCACGGTCTGCATCATCTGGAGCTGCAGTGAGGGATAAACTGCAGACCTTGTAGTCCTCGGCCCCGTGGATGATGTCCTTCACAGAGTGGGACAACCGGTCCCGCTCCAACCTCAGCTGATCCGCCTCCTCCCTTAGGCCCAGCGCCTGCACACACACACACACACACACACACAAGACAACAACAGACACTCAATAGACAACAGAAACCCTAGGCAGACAGCAAACTGTGAGTCTCAAGGGGCAAAACCCTTATCAAACCTCTTTCTTGCTGTTGTCCAGTTCCTTTTTAGCTTTGACAGCAACAGCTTTGATTTTGTTCATGCGCTCATCTTTGTCTTTGCTTTCTTTCTTCAGTTTTTCTGCACAACAGAGGAATAAAGAGCAGTTTAAACACAAAGCATTCAGACATGCAGGCTCGTGAAAACAAGAAGAGAAGCGTGCATGAACATACCCAGTTCTTCAGATAATGCTGTGAGTTTTTCACTTTCGTCAGACGCAGGAGACTCCTGGCACTGCTGGAAACAGTAGAGAGAGAAACACAAGAGGTCATCATGATAAACATTAGAGTCATTCTTCTAGAATAAACTCTGCTGAAAATTTGTAGAGCAGGGTTCAGTCCAGCTCCTGGAGGTCTGCTGTCAGTCAGACAGAGCTGAAGCAGCACCTGGAGATCACAGTGAGATGTGCTCCATCCTTTTACCGGAAGTATTGTCTCAGGCCCTGTTTAAGCACTGGTACCATTTTCAAAGTATTGGTTTTGTATTGGTATCGTAATAAACCCAAATGATATCTATCACTAGTTATGCGGCATGGAAAGGCAGTGGTTGATTCTTTTCTTGTTTTCTGAGTGGAACATTTACATATATACCCCTCCACTGAAGTTTACCATGCTAATCTTCCAGAATGTATAGCCAGTACTTGAGTCTGCATAACAAACACACAGTACCTGTAGGTGTCCGACTTCTTCTCTGAGCTGAGATATTAGAGTGTCTCTGTCAGCGAGAGCCTGCTGGAGCTCGTCTGCCTGGGGAACCGTTGAGTCGGGTTCATCAGACCCCTCCGCTCGCTCCTCCTCCAGCCGGCTGCTCAGCTCAGAGACCTCAGCCAGCAGATGGAGGTTTTCTGCACTCAGCTTCTCATTCATGGTTTGCACTTGGCTCAGGTCCTTCTGCAGTCCCTCTGTGTCCATCACCACATCATCCAGACTGGCCTTCAGCATGTCCCTCTCCTGCTGGAGCTCATGTGTGCGGGTCTGCAGCTCCGCCTCACGCTCCTCCACCGCCCGCCTCATGCTGTCCAGCTCCACCTTCAGCTGCTCCGCGCTCAGCTGCTCCGCCCTCAGCTGCTCCGCCTGCTCCTCTGCCCGCTGGCTCAGCAGAGCCTGCTCCTCCACACACTGCCTCCACAGCTGCTCCACCAGCGTGGAGATGTCGGATGCATCGGCTACAGCCTGGCCTGAGCTCTGCTGCAGGATCTCAGTAATACGGCACTGAACAGCAGAGAGACGCTCCTGAAGGCTGCTCTTCTCTTCTGAGAGACTCTGGATCTGAGAATTCAGCAATCTGATGGCATCTCCACTCTCCTGCTGCAGTGCCTGAAGAGTAGAGATCTCCACCTGGAGGTGGTGTACACGCTCATCCTCCATCCGACCCTCCTGCTTATGTAATGGCCCTCGCTCTGCTCCACAGCCCATCAGCTCCAACATTTCCAACACGAGAGTCTCCTCGTGCCGCAGATTCACAAGGATTCCTTCATTTCTGCTCCACAGGTCCTCCAAGGACAGGTTGAGTCCTCCATCATCTGTGCTGGGCCCTGAGGGACTGTGCTGCTCCTGTAGGACACTCTTCATCCGCTCCTGCAGATCCAGCAGTGATGCTGCCGTTTCCTCCTTCATGGATCTGTACTGCTTTATAAAGTGCTCTGCTCTGTCTCTCAGGTCCATGTCCTGATTCAGGATGATGTTCTTGACTGTCAGGCTCTTCACAGGTGAGGGTTGGTCCTGCAACTTGTCAGTGTGGAGCCTGTCTTCTTGCCTGACTTCTTGCTGGTTTTTAAGCCTGTCTTCTAGCCTATCTACTTGCTCAACAACTTGCCCGACTTCGTGTCCATCTTCAAGCCTTTCTTCTTGCCCGAATTCTTGCCTGTTTTCAAGCCCTTCTTCTTCCCCGACCTCTTTCCTGACTTCTTGTCTATTTTCAAATCTTTCTTCTTGTACTAATTCTTGCTCGACTTCTTTCTTGTTTTCAAGTGCATCTTCTTGCCCGACTTCCACCCCATCTTCTTGCCTGTCTTCTTGTTCGATGTCTTGCCTGACTTCTTGTCCGTTTTCAAGCCTGTCCTTCTGCCCATTTTCCTGCTTGTCTTCTTGCCCATCTCTCTCAGTACTAAGGCAGGCTTCTGCTTGCTGCGGATCTTCATTTCGGGACTCTTCTTCTTCAGAGGCACTGCACATCTCTCCACCCGTGTCCTTGTTCATCTGCATCTCGTTGATCCTAAACTCCAGCTCCTCCTTCTCCACGGTGAACTCCTCCCGCATCTGCTTCAGCTCAGACTCCAGCTCCAGCTTCACGTTCTGGAGCAGCATCAGCTCCTCCTGCAGCATCATGTTGTGTGTCTGCAGGTGCTCCTCCAGGGCAGGTCTGATTTGGTCTTCCACTGGGAGGTCTGCAGTCTGCTGCGGTGGTCTACTGTCCTCCTCCTCCTCCTGGACGTCCTGCAGGAATCCCTCCTTTAGCTCCAGCTGCTCCGACAGCTCATCCTGCAGCAGCAGCAGCCGCTCGCGCTCCCTCTGGAAGTCTGCGTTGTTGAGCTCCATCTGCTCCTCCAGAAAGTGCAGGTCCTCCTCATACTGGCTGGTCATCCTCTGGATCTCCATTTGCAGGTTCTCCACCTCCTGCTGTGCCTCGGTCAGGCTCTTCTGCTGGGAGTCTGCTGCCGCCATGACCTGCTGCTGGGCTTCCTCCAGCTCTGCTTGAGTCTGGGATATCCTGCACTCGTATTCGCTACAGGTGGTCTTAAAGCTAGCCGTGAGCTCTGTCATGTGCCTCTGCATTTCTGCATGCTCTTTATTCTTTAAGTCCAGCTCCTCCTGAAGAGCTGCTAATCTTCCCGCTGTGTCCTGCAATGCATGTAAACTCAGTCAGATACTCAGTGGGGTTGCTCTTGTGTTATTGAGTTGTGTTATTGTGTTCAGAGGCTTACCTGTGCCTGCTGGCGGAGCTCCTGGTGCTCTCTGCGCAGTAACCCCAGGCTCTGCTGACTCTCTGCTTTTTCCAGCAGTAAAGCATCCATCCGCTCCGTCAGCTCCTGTGGACATGAGGAGGAGAAACACACTTTGGCTGACAGCTGCATTTCTGAATCTGATTTCAGTCATACGTCATACTCGATGACACCCTGAAAACCCCACACATTTGGACATTACTCATTTTAATGCTGTTCAGATTGTTTGGCTGGTTAATTCCGCTCAAAGAAACATAACAGAGTACAGATTTACAACAGACAATGATTAACACATCTGGATCACAGAGGTCGTCACTGACTAATGGAATTGAGTCATCACAATAAATGTGATCTGTTTGAAATGATGAAAAACTTGGTGGCTAATGCCTCCGCTGCTTTTCCACTACTGTGCTGAACAGCCTAGAACATCACGAAACAATTACAAACCGCTCTCAGTGCAGAATTACAGGCAGGGTTAGGACTGGTAGAGCATGTGTGCGCATGACGTCACCACTGTAGTCTGACTGGGTTTCTCCATAGGCCATAGCACACGATTTACTTATTTATGTTTATTTTCCGGTGACGCAGTGGCGCAGTAGGTAGTGCTGTCGCCTCACAGCAAGAAGGTCGCTGGTTTGAGCCTCGGCTGGGTCAGTTTGCATTTCTGTGTGGAGTTTGCATGTTCTCACTGCGTTCGCGTGGGTTTCCTCCAGGTGCTCCGGTTTCCCCCACAGTCCAAAGACATGCGGTACAGGTGAATTGGGTAGGCTAAATTGTCTGTAGTGTATGAGTGTGAATGAGTGTGTGTGGATGTTTCCCAGAGATGGGTTGCAGCTGGAAGGGCATCCGCTGTGTAAAACATATGCTGGATAAGTTGGTGGTTCATTCCGCTGTGGTTACCCCTGATTAACAAAGGGACTAAGCCGAAAAGAAAATGAATGATGTTTATTTTCCAAAAGTAAATATCACAAAAAAAGAAGCCCTAAACGCAGAAATATCCCGTCATCGTCCATATCACTGTATATTTTACACTTACACTACCAAGGTAATGACTGGCGCATTTGTATTGCACTCCTAAAAGTTCCACCATCAGCACCACAGTGGAAAATTAATGATTAATAATCTAAATATGACTTTATGACACAGAAACTACTGTTAGACTGTGACATTTGAGAAGCTGTCTACTGGAAATTAGGAGCGTAACGGATAAAGGTTGATCCGTATGGAACACAACCCACAGTTCGGAACACACGCGACTCGCGGGTTAATAACTTTTATTGAACATTTATAACAACTGCAGAGACATCATCTCCCGCGTCATTCACAGCACGTGTATGAAAGCATTTTGGCTTCACTGTAAAATATAATGATGACAGAAGAAGCTGTGGTGGGACCTGAATGCTTTCTTAGGTTATTAATTAAAGGTGTTTTCTGTCACCGTGTGTTTAACCTGCACTAATGCATTCAGTGTAAAGCTGCACGATTAAACATTAAAAGATCGTGATCTCAATTCAAACCCACTCAACACGAGTAATAATGATGCTGATTTGCATACGTTTATTAATCCTTCAAATCGCTGCAGTCAAATCTGTGTGTTGACCGAGTGAGCTTCAGTCTTTACACTTGTTCAGTGAGTTACAAACACTTAAATAACACAGAAGTACTGAGAGAACGGTGTATAGTGCAGATATAAACACTGATGTTCATGGTGAAGATTAAAATCACCGTTTAATGGAACTGGTGAATGTTGGAGCATCAATATTCTGTCACTGAATCGGCTTTCAGAAATGATGCGCCTATGATCAAACATGAGGTTTAATGTGTGAACTGTTGAATCATTAATTGAAGATAAATATGATCAGTTGTGGTGTTAGATTTCTATATTTAGCATTATCAGCAACAGCAGCAAACATCATCTATTGAACATTTTCCTGTTTTTCAGCTGGTTCTGTCTCGATTTCTATTAAAGTTACAGCTTCTCAGTTCTGTTTGCTGAAACCAGTGGCTTTAGCACTCAGACTTCTGTATAAATGTTAAATAATCAGCATGACAGTCGTGTAGGATGAAGAAATTCTGTTTTTACTTTGCTCTGAAAACTCCTTTTGTCTTATTTCCTGCAGGAGTTTCAGAAAGTAAATCATCAAATAAAATCAGCAACGTCATAATCAGCTCACTGTGGAGGAGCAGAGGTCTCCTGAAGACGAGGAGCTCACTGACCTGTATGATGGAGGAGTCTGCAGGATCACTGACCGGCCCGCGCTTCAGCACCTCCAGCTGCTGCTCCACATCTGCACACACACACACACACACACACACACACACACACACACACACACACACACACACACACACACACACATACACACACATACAGAGAGTCAGGCTTTTACACAGATTTACGTGTGTGTGTGTGTGTGTGTGTGTGTGTGTGTGTGTGTGTGTGTGTGTGTGTGTGTGTGTGTGTGTGTGTGTGTGTGCGTGCGTGCGTGCGTGTGTGTGTGTGTGCGCGCACCTGCACACTTGCTCTTCATCTTCTGCATCGCCACCATCTGCTTCTTCGCAAACTTTATCAGATCTTCTTTAGACAGAGTGTCCAGCTGAGACAGGAGACAGAGAACATCCCATAATCAGCACACACACACACACACACAACTCTACACTTCAGCAGGGAACTCTTACCTTGGACCTGCCGGCGCTCTGCCCCGCTGGAGACGCCACTGACTCTGGGTTACAGTCCTGCACACACACACAGCCTACAGTCAAGCACACTACACTGGGCACTACATAGGGTACATTGGGCACACAATACACAGGGCACACTGGACACACACTACACAGGGCACTCTTAGCACACTAAAGAGGGGACACTTGACATACTACACAGGGCACACCGAATACACTACAGAGGGCACACACACTACACAGGGCACACTGAGTACATTACATAGAGCACTACCCAGGGCACACTGGACAAACACTACAGAAAGCACACTACTACATAGGGCACACCAAACACATACTATACAGGGCACGCTGAGTCCACTACAGAGAGGGCACACTGGACATACATTACACAGGCCACACACACACACACACACACACAACTACACAGGGAACACTACTACTACTATACTACTCAGGGCACACTGCACAGGCCACTAACAAGGACACACACTACAAGTTTCACACTGAACACACACTACACAGGGCACACTTAACAGGCAATACACCTGTCCAAGTGCACTAACTCTAGACGCCACTGTTGTCTTTACAGTGAACACTCAACAGTCATCTCTACAGCAGTGCCCAGATCTGATGCCCTCAGTAGTGCGCATGTAGTGTCTGCTACAGATTGACCGCCAGCAGGACTCGGGTGAATGAGAAGAGCTTCACCGACTGACCTCCATCATGAGCGGGACTCTCTGCTGAAGCTCCACCGGGGAAACGGACAATTCTTCCGTCTGTGTTCAGAAGAAACCCAACATCAGGATCATCCGCCAGCCTGTTTATCACTTCCGCCTTCGCTACTTCCGCATACACGCGCCGCTGTGAAGGAATCGGCCAATCGGCTTCCTCGACGAGCCGGATGAGCTGACGTCACTGTTTGTTTGGGTTGCTACGGCAGAATGATTGACGGATCAACTGTCCAATCGCAGGCAGCTCGTCAGAGGATTCAGAGGATTGGAATGGACAGTCAGAGGAGGCTTTAAAACTTTGTTTTTCTACGTTTAATAAATAAATAAATTATCATATTAAGGTCACGTCACACCCAACATACACTTCTGTATTTATTATGCCTCGAGTAGATACAGATATCATGGCTTTATTGTTGAAAACGTACGTGAGTTTGTAACAAGCGGCAACCTCCCGCTCTCCCTCAGGAAGCCAATACGGAAGTAACTGAAACTGCAATTCATCGATACTCCGCTAGTCCTGGCTCCATAATAGAGCAGATTTCTATTGAGCCAACTGTTAGAATGGCCAACTTTACAGCAGAAAAAAGGTGTTTACAGCCTGGTACAAAGAGCGATTTTGGTTCATATAGCTAATATTACCCTTCGTGACAACTGTGAGGGGGGTGAATTTTTTTATAACTCATCCGTTTCCTTTATATTAGGTTATATTAAGTTTGCATAATTAAGGGCGTTGCCACTTGAGTGACAGCTAGGTCTCCGTCACTTCACCTCAGCTGATCTCGGCATATTCATCGTATTTTTGTGTTGTTTTATGTGACTTTACACAGTCTGCTGCCTTTTGGAATTGTTTCCTACAGTTATCAGATGATATGGCATGCTGTGTGCACTTAATTGTGCCCACAAGCCATTCACGTGGCCTCCCTTTGCCAGGTGAGTGAAATTATATACCATCTCTATGAATGTATTTGTTTTATTTAAGATCATTTATCATTTATAATGTTCTTTAGAGCTGTAATGCACTCCAGAATCTGACAGATTATTAGCTGTAGGCTCTAGAACAGTCATCTGAAGCGTTGTCATACAGTGTTCTGCCTGGACTTCATAATTAGCCTTGCATTTACTAACACAGACTATATCTGAAGTGTTTGGAAGTCATTCGCACTTTCCTCCTGTTGAAAAACATCATAAGCGCAATGCTTAGTGGATCAGTGTGTAATGCATTGAGCCAGTAAGCATTGCGCTCATGACGTTGCTTATGAAACAGTGTTTTTAAAAGTCTAAACACTTTATTGATAAAGTGTACAACCAAGCACATGTGGTCAGAACACAAACGAGTCGCAGGTGATGAAGTATTAAGCGTTTCTCCCATAGGAAAGCCTGTCTAAGCAGGGCGTCTGTAGCTCCGCTCACGCTCCGCCTCTTTGCCCTTGTATGGTATGTCCGGGATTGGTGCGATGACGCGCGAACAAAATGGCGACGGTCGGCCACGCCTTCTGGTAGCTTCTTTTGGGTTCTTCATAAACCTATGGGTGACGTCACGGATACTACGTCCATATCTTTTACAGTCTATGGTTTGTAATCATGTCTCCTAGCGGTAGCATATATAAAGGTAAAGTATATGAACCCTGCGCTGCCCTACAGTGTATTTGCCTCTGTGCACTGATTAAACTAACATGAGATCAAACCACAACCATCCAATCAGTTCCCCAGGAAGACAATCAAGCCCCGCCCACTCCTGTTTTTGATCCAGAAGCAGATTTGAGCCACTCCAGCAATGAAGAGCTCTAATAGACAGATGTATGGTGTGTGTAGTGTACACTGTGGAGTGGACGAGGAGCTGGCTGTAGAGCCCTGTTTTCATCCTTCATCCAGCCGTATCTGAGGGGTTTACTTCCCCTGCTAATATAATTATCCGTCCGAGCGCTCCTAATGAGGGGAAATGAGATCCAGCGCAGGCTATTTCTGCTGTGCGTTACCTGCTGAACACGACTGGACATACAGATGATCACCGCCATTACCACATGCACACCCAGCACAGCGTGCAGGAGTACAGCCCTGAATCATCAGTGTTACGCCACTGCTGAGTGCTGGATTCTGATTGGCTGATGAGCACTCTCAGGTGTTTGGTTGTTGTCAGATAACTGTAAAGCGGCGCTCAGACTGCATTTCTTCCCCATAGACTTTCCTTCATATGCAAGCGAATGCAACAGACCGAAACACAAGCTCATACGATGAGTTTCACAGTTCGCTGTGTTGGAAAGTTCAAGCTTGGTGAACTCTGACCTGTGAAAGCGCATCACATGACTGCGTGAGACCAATCGAGGATCAAAACATGTTCATCTGGACAGAAATGTAGAATGTGGACCAATCGCTCGTCTTCATTAATGTCTAATGATATTGTTTAATCCCGCCGCTTTTCGCAGTGCTGTACGACAGAATTTCACGTGCTCAAACTCTAGTGTGATCGCGGCATTAGTAAGGGATAAAGCACATCCAGCCGGGGGTTATCACAGAATAAAGCCCAGCAGCTGCTGCGTACAACTGAAGGGAGAACCACCGGCTGGATGTGCTTTATGCTGATTATTGCTGGACACAGAACCAAACTAGACACGGCATGTTGATCTGAGCTGTAATCATTTACTAGCTCTTTAATTAACTGTAGGCAGCGCGGTGGCTCAGTGGTCAGCACTGTGGCCTCACAGAAAGGATCGAGTCCCGGCTGGCTCAGTTGGCGTTTCTGTGTGGAGTTTGCATGTGCTCCGGTTTCCCCCACAGTCCAAACACATGCGCTATAGGGGAAGTGTATGAGTGTGTATGGGTGTTTCCCAGTGCTGGGTTGCTGCTGGAAGGGCATCCGCTGTGTAAAATATATGCTGGAATAGTTGGTGGTTCATTCCGCTGTGGTGCCCCCGGATTAACAAAGAGACTAAGCCGAAGGAAAATGAATGAACGAATGAATAATTAACTGTATTTATTGCTGTTGTTATTATTATTATCTTCATTATTATTGTTAGTCAGTCACTAGATGGCGCCAAACCCTCAAAAGCAGTGCAGTGACAGATATAGCAGTGTATATTTACTGTAATGGCCAGGAGGACTGGACTAAGATATTCGTTAAACGTTTTATTGAATCTACAGCATGTATAGATGCTAAAACTGGACTTACAGGAGCTGATCAGGAATTCATCAATCATCTATAATGTCAGTGAGCTGTCTATAGAGCATTTCATCTGTCCTGTAAGGTTAATTATTCTGTGTGTGTGATGCACGTTGTGTGATAGATGTGTGTGTGTGTGTGTGTGTTTCCTCCTGCTGTGCTTTACTGTCTGTCCTTCTGAAGAGCAATCAAACTCCAGCTGATTTCAGCTCCTCCATTGATTAAACTGGGAATGTTTCTCTGGTTTCACACACACACACACACACACACACACACACACACACACACACATGAATAATGAGGTTTACATTCACATGTTTGTCAGACGCTTTAGTCATTCATTATTTATTTATAGACGCTTTTTTCTTTCACATTCTGAAATTTTAGAGCCCCACAGAAGCGGCCCACCCAGACCCATGATGCCCAGAGTGAAGCACGGTGGTTTGGGCTCAATATCACGGCATTCACTATACCCAATACTGGTGCTAGACGGGCACTGAGTCACTGCCAAGGATTACCCAACCATTCTGGAGGACCATGTGACCCAGTGGGTCAAACACTGCATCCTGAAGGTGTGTATCAGGATGATAATGCAGCAACACACACAGCAGGACTGGAGACCGAGCGGTCTGATGAACATGACAGTGAAGTTGAACGTCTCCCATGGCCTGCACAGTACCCAGAGGTAAACATTATTGAGCACTTTGGGGTGTTTTGGAGGAGCGAGTCAGGAAAGGGTTTCCTGCAGCAGCATCAGTAGTGACCTGAACACTACTGTGTGTGTACTGACCCTTCACACACACACACACACACACACACACACACACACACACACACACACACACACACACACAGACACACACAAATGGACTCCAGCAGCAGTATTTCTCGGCGGTGTCAGATGTAAATGCGAGTGTGTGTGTGTGTGTGTGTGTGTGTGTGTGTGTGTGTGTGTGTGTGTGTGTGTGTGTGTGCGCGCTGTGGGCTCCTGCAGGCTGTGATTTACACACTCTGAGATAAATAATCAGAGACAGCAGAGAGTCGTGGACAGCTCATCCATCAGCTGCTAATAGGAGCTCGGTCACCGCTAGCCCTGCGCCGCTGAAGCTGAAGCATTAGCCTGTTAGCGGGATAGATGAGCTGTGTGTCTGCGCTCTGTTCCTGACGCTGTGAATGAAACACACACACACACTGTCAGACAGAAACAACACTGCAGATTTACGCACGCTCCTTCAGGACACACTGCAGATTGATCAGGTCCTGTCCTCCATCTTCTACAGCTTTTATGACACCACTTTGGAGATGCTCATTCCATCTCTCTCTGTATTTCATTTCCACAGTCGGCTGTCATTTAACGTGAAGCACACACACACACACACACACATACTTGTATACATGGTTTACAGGTACACTCCACATAGACGAGGTCTGTCTCTGTAAATCACAATACTACAGTAAAATACAGTCAAACTAATGTCATTATACAACTGTGTGTCCCTGTAAACCACATAAACCTGTACACACACACACACACACACACACACACACACACACACACACAGACTGAAGACACAGCATCCATATGTGCCACATGAGGAGGACGATGATCAGTTCTGGGCCGTCCGTCCCCTGAAGACGAAGCCTGCAGTCCAGCAGGAGAGCAGCACACAGCCCTGTCAGCGCTCCTCCATCCGCTGGCTTCATTAAACGGACACATTAATCAGCAGCTCAGGGCCCGACAGAATCACACACAGTCCTGCGCTTCATCATCTGACGGACAGCAGTCATACAGGACACAATAAAACTCTCATTCTGGATAAACGACGGACAGAAGAGGCGCACGGCACTATAATCTGACAGAGACGGCTGTCTATTAGTCAGAGAGACTCAGTGTGGACGGACCGAAGGCCATTACACACATCTGCCTTGTATCAGCGGTTCAGGCTGGTGGTGGTGGTGTAATGGTGTGGGGGAGATTTTCTTGGCACACTTTGGGTCCATTAGTACCAATTGAGCATGGTGTCAACGCCACAGCCTACCTGAGTATTGTTGCTGACCATGTCCATCCCTTTATGACCACAGTGTCTCCATCTTCTGATGGCTACTTCCAGCAGGATAACGCACCATGTCATAAAGCGCCAATCATCTCAGACTGGTTTCTTGAACATGACGATGAGTTCACTGTACTCAAATGGCCTCCACAGTCCCCAGAGCTCAATCCAATAGAGCACCTTTGGGATGTGGTGGAACGGGAGATTGGCATCATGGATGTGCAGCCGACAAATCTGCAGCAACTGTGTGATGCTATCATGACAATATGGAGCAAAATCTCTGAGGAATATTTCCAGTAGCTTGTTGAATCTCTGTCACAGAGGATTAAAGCAGTTCTGAAGGCGAAAGGGGTCCAATCCGGTACTAGTGAGGTGTACCTAATAAAGTGGCCGGTGAGTGTAAGTGTATAGTGTGCCGTTTGGGACGCAACAGTTGTGTTTATGTATAATCCTTGTGCCTACTTTCAATGTAAAGCTGTATATCCCTGTACAGACGGGGCTGTAGTGTCTAGAGTTAGCGCTTCAGCTGTCCGGTGAGGTCAGGATGGTGTTGCGCAGCGTCTTGCATCTCGTTTCAATCAGGCATAGCAGGATAGAGACTGAAGAGTGTTTATAGTGCTGTTGTTGTGTTTCTCTCTGTCAGGACTTCAGCGAGGGATCAATGGGAGTCATGCTGAGTGCTGCAGAGGACAGACGCTTTAATTAAAGACGCATCGAGGACCACCAGCTTACAGCCCACAGCAAGAGTCCTCGCTCAGTCGATTTGTACAGCTCTTTAAAAACTAACAGCTACGCTTCCTGTGATATCTGTCCCCTGCCTCTTTTAGTTTGGCTGAATCCCCCTAGCGTTCACTGTCCTGTGTGTTTGTGCCATTCGAGACCTGCGTATAGGGCACCTGTTATGCAAAACTCACCTTTATGCAGGGTTTAAACCCCAAACTTTGATTGACATTCCCCCTTTGTGCGTGTCATCAGAGGGGAAAGCCCCGCCCACTAGTGCCCATCTCTCCATCTCATTAGCATAAACAGCAGCCCTGAGTGAGAAGCAGCCGTCTGTCCATTAGCCATTAGAGTGTTTGAGCTGCTGAAGATAATGTCAGCATAGACTAAGAGGATTATAGATGTGGAGTTTTAGATGAAGCACATAGACTGACAGAAGCATGAACACACTCTCACACTGCTGTCAGTGATGGGTTGCAGCTTGAAGGGCATCCGCTGTGTAAAACATATGTTGGAATAATTGGCGGTTCATTCCGCTGTGGCAACCCCTGAATAATAAATGGACTAAGCTGAAAAGAGAATGACTGAATGAATTTAGGGATTATTTGTGTGAACTGCCCCTTTAATGCAGCCGTTGGCCAAACTCCTGTCTGTCTGCAGGAGTGGAGAGATCTCATCAGAGCATGCTTGAGGAAGATAATTCACAAGATGAAGAGGACATGTGCTAATGATGTTGATTCTTGGTCATTAGAGCCTGAGTTTGAGGCTCTCCCTCCTCACAGCAGCAGTAGTGAAGTGTGTGCTGGTGGATCTGGATGTGTGTGTGCAGAATAAACCGATGCTGTCAGCATTTCCAGCGCTCTGCTCGACAGGCGTGTTGGTGTGGGGTTATTGATAGCGCAGCAGCGTCTTCAATCAGGACACTTTATAAAGCTCTGCTGGACTCGTCCATCTTCAAGATGAGCAGTGTCTGAGTGTGTGTGTGTGTGTGTGTGTGTCTGCATGAGGCCAAGCGCAGGTCACACACACACAACACAACCTCTCGCTGTAACCCTTTACTAATAACTACAATGTGTTCATTCATTTTATTCTGACCAACACACACACACACACACACACACACACACACACACACACACACACACACACACACACACACACACACACACACACACACTATGTAAAACATGATTTACAAAAACATTCATTCATTTTCTTTTCAGCTTAGTCTGTTTATTTATCAGGGGTCACCACAGCGGAATGAACCGCCAACTTATCCAGCACATGTTTTACAAGGCGGATGCCCATCCAGCTGCAACCCATCACTGGGAAACACCCATACACACTCATTCAGACACACACTCATACACTACGGCCAATTTAGTTGATCAATTCATAAAAACAAAACGTAGCATGATTTAACACGCAGGTACATCTGATCACATTAAAGTGTTGAAGAGTTTGACCACAACAACACTCACATGATCTTTAAATAAATCCAAAAGAGCAGGGGAGAGTGTGTCTGTCTGAGTGTGTGTCTGTGTGTGCGTACGTCTGTGAGAGTCTGTATGTGTGCAAGTGAGTTTGTGTGTGAGAGAGAGTAGGTGGCTGAGTGTGTGTCCAGACCTGTGTTTTTCTGGAGTGTGTGTGTGTGTGTGTGTGTGTGTGTGTGTGTGTGTGTGTGTGTGTGTGTGTGTGTGTGTGTGTGTGTGTGTGTGGACGTTCTGCTGCTGACTCCACTGTTCTTCTGATTTATCTTATATTTACTCATTTATTTGATTTAGAACTGCTCATAAACACACTCCGCTGATGGCGCGGGGGTTTCTGATGGATGTCCGCTCCAGGATGGAGAAGGGTGTAAACGGAGGTCAGAGCCAGCTCCAAGTAAGTGGGCCTTCGAGCTCCAAGTGGGCTGTGCAATCCTGGAGTTCTGATTTATTTAATGTCTTGAACACTTGCAGGTCTCCCAGCCTACTTGTGGTGTAGCCCCCCCCCCCCCCCCCCCCCCCCCCCCCCCCCCCCCCCCCCACTTGGAGGTCTCCAGGCTGCAGTGATGCCTTGGGATGGAGTAACACATGTCTTTTCCTATGTCTGTATGATTATTCATGAAGTTGAATGTTTAAGGGGGGGGCTAGATTATAGGATTACCTCAGTGTCCTCAGTAAATCTGGAGTAATGTGTGTGTCATTGCTTTATGCCAAATGATTTGTCTCCTCAGGATCTACCAAGGTCAGAGGTCATGGAGAGGATCTGGACTCCTGAAGAACTGGAAACAACTGTTTCCTGAGTTATTGGTAGGCCCACACGGAATCTGTGCGCGCAGAATTCAGCAGATTTTCCGCAGATGTTTAGCCCATCATTAATTCTGTTTATTTACTTGAGTAAATGTGTGTAAATCTGAATTTATTCAGTTTTTAAATGACACATATTTCCCATATTAAGGTTTTAGTTATGAGACTCCCAAAATAATTCCGCAGAAATCCACAGATTTTTACCAAAATTCTCTGCAGAAATTGCAAAAAACGTCCGCAGATTCCGTCTGGCCCTAGTTATTGGCCAGTGTTTAACCAGTGTGATAAGACAACTGAGTGAACACAACACAGCCGTGTGTGTGTGTGTGTGTGTGTGTGTGTGTGTGTGTGTGTGTGTGTGTGTGTGTGTGTGTGTGTGTGTGTGTGTGTGTTCTATTCGTTTGTATTACAGGTCTGGGGTCAGCTCTGAATACTCTAGTGGCTGTCTGATGTTTGTATGTGACGCCTGAGTAACCATTGGAAGATATTTTTCAGAATTATGAGGGTGTTGAAGCTGCTTCTGCTGACGAAACTGCAAACTATCTTCAGTAAACTTTCTTTAATTGAATCTCTGACTGGGCGGCATGGTGGTGCAGTGGTTAGCACTGTTGCCTCACAGCACTCAGGTCTCTGGTTTGAGTCTCGGCTGGGTCAGTGTGTGTTTCTGTGTGGAGTTTGCATGTTCTCCCCGTGTTGGTGTGGGTTTCCTCCGGGTGCTCCGGTTTCCCCCACAGTCCAAACACATGCGCTATAGGGGAACTGATCAACTAAACTGGCCGTAGTGTATGTGTGTGAATGAGTGTGTATGGGTGTTTTCCAGTACTGGGTTGCAGCTGGAAGGGCATCCGCTGCGTAAAACATATGCTGGATAAGTTGGCGGTTCATTCCGCTGTGGCGACCCCAGATTGATAAACCCCCTACACCAACACCACTACTGTATGAAGTGCTTGCAGTTGTAAATCTATCATGCATTGTGTAGAAAGTAGTTTATAGAAAACACACACACACACACACACACACACACACACACACAGAGCTGGCACTGACAACATCATTTATTTCCTAAATCTCACATATTCATCACATTTTTAATAAATAAATAAACATTTCCTTTATAACCGCTTGACGAAATTAAACACACAAAAATACAGTATATCTCTGACAACAGCAGACACACATTCAGCTAAAATATAAACACAACAGATCAGTCTGTATTTCACTCGTGTTATTTCATTCATACACACACACACACACACATACACACACACACACACACACACACACACACACACACACACACACACACACACACACACACACACACACACTATGTAAATCATGATTATATTGTGCAGTGTTAAAAGTGCTGTTAACCCTTCTCTGTCAATATGTTCTGAAATGTAACAGTAAATTCATGTAAAATGACAGAATTAAGAAGCTATTGTTATGATTAAGCCAAATTTAAAGTTACATGTTGACATTATTCTGATGGAAAATCTAAAGAGCTGAAGCACATCGTCATCTGAACATGTTTTCTCAGACAGTTCCAGTGATTGTCACCAAAACGGCTCCGTTTATGAAGCATTACACTGACATCTGAACAGCCTGAAACACACACACACACACACACACACACACACACACACACACACACACACACACACACACACACAATCAAAAACAGCTGAGACACACACAGCCTGGCAGTGCAGCTCGTCCTCAGACTGGTGTTGATGTTCACTGGCTGTGTTTAAGGGGGAATCTCAGTATGGTCATGCTGATTTTAAGAACAGATAGATGACGAACACCATTACCTGACTCTGAACACATCAGATATAGTCACACGTGTCTGTGAGTGTCTGAGCTGGTAAACACTGACTGAACCAGTTCAATGTACCTCATGGTGAAGCAGCAGGAGCTTGTTTAAATCAAGCTGATTGGCTGACAGATCACAGCCAGATGACCAATCAGCTTGAGTAATGGAGAACACCAGAAGACTGTACATAAATCACTGCATATATTCAGTATTGTGAACATATAATGTGTCAACACCACCACCGTGACTTAATTAAAGAAAAGGTACACATTACGTTTTGTCAGCAGTGAGGGGGAAACTCTGCTGTTCTTATGGCCATTCAACTAGTAGAGAGACACTAAACACATACAGTATCTCTAATTAACTACCCTCATTAAAGACCCTTACAGTCAATCTGT
Source organism: Danio kyathit (assembly GCA_903798195.1). Classification (NCBI taxonomy): domain Eukaryota; kingdom Metazoa; phylum Chordata; class Actinopteri; order Cypriniformes; family Danionidae; genus Danio; species Danio kyathit. The sequence continues at coordinate 171,025 of LR812527.1, forward strand.
AGACGGCAAACATCACGAGCAGCTTTAACCTGTCTGTGCTGATACAGCAATGACCACAGTAAAAACTGTCATTTATTAAATGACTAGATGTGCATTAGATGGTTTTGAACATATACGTTTCAGATATTGACTCTTGCTTTATAATCAGACGTACAGTTCTCTTCATAAGTCTGTTAGGTAATTTGATAAGCTTCTGTCTGAATATTGGAGTCATTCAGTTAAATCTGCCTGATCTGCTCTGGTTTATTTGTTCAGTCAAACGTCTCTAAAGTGATTCATCAAAGGAAGAACATACATGACCAAACACAACACAATCCTCCATTCTGACAGCACTGCTGGAATATGCCCTCACCCTCATGTGAGCCTGTCCTGCATCAAACACACGGCTCTGTGGATGTGAATATGGACAGATTTAGTCAGCTCCGTAGACCACATGCAGTACTGTTTGCAATATCTTTGAGAAAAGAGTGTGAATACGCCACAATGCTCCTCATTCTTGCGGGTCAGTGAAAGTGTGTAAAAGTGCTGCACTGCTGCTCTCAGCCAGTAGTTGGCGCTGTGTGTTCGTGCAGAATCCTCCTGGATGGGAAGTTTAGATCTTTCTGACAGTTCATAATGAACCGCCAAATAGACGGGACCGTGCTGCTGTCATGTAGTGTGTGTGTGTGTTGGGCTCACCTGCTGAATCAGGCAGTTCACCGCTCCTCAAATCTGATCTCAGCTCAGTCTACTGCTCTAGTAACTGAATAACTATAACGGTTCGTTCGAGGTGCACGAGGAGCTCACACAGCCAGAGTTGCTCCTCCACCCAGCGGAGCCGGAATGTGGGCATGCCCAGGTGTAGAAGGCGGTTGCGGTCAATCCAGAAAGCATTGCCGTCTGATGGGATCATCCACACCTCCTGCCCAGAACACGCCATTTATCTCAATCTCTGAGTGTGCACTGCCGTGGGGCAGGCGCCTCCACCCTATATGCTATGGCCACCACCGGGCTACTTAACCACAGTCCTGCACGAGGATGGGTGCTCCCTGGGCTTAATGCTCCACTTTTGGCTCCGACTATGCTCTCAGCCCTATAGGTGGACCGATGACCCCTCTTGTGGACCAAGAATGACAACTCTGGCTAAACCAGATATCTCCTTTTTGAAAAGACTGTATATATTCTACAGGTTTATGCTTATATACTGTCCACGCTACACACAACACAGTAACTTCCTGATTCTGACTGTAATGTAATAACAGGCATCTTTTGTAGAGCTGCTTTGAAACCTAAATGAATGTGAAGTGCGTTATACAGATAATCCTGAGTTGAATTAAATTAAAATTTGTGAGACATCCTCCAGATCTGCTTTCTCCCAGGCTGGCCTATTCATGGACACCACTGCTGACTTCACCAAGTGTCTCAGGAGCACTCGAGTGGGAAAAGACTCCACCACCAGAGTCCAAAAGACCCCTAATCTCGTCAGTCAGAACATAACACATATCCATGGACTGGAAGGGAAGGTCTCAGCTATGTATGAAACCTTCATTCCCTAAAGGAGAGAACAGAGACATTACATCTCTTCAGCTTCAGCCTTGAACTGCTAGCTGAATGCTAGCCGTGGCTTGGCTCTTCAGTGATAATCAGAGTAGTGACTGCACACGGCCGCTGAGATACCCATATGTGGGGGAGTGGCCTCATATGCAGATTCCACTTGCCATTTATCATTGGCTCTTACTGAGGGGAAATTGCATGTCAACGAAGCCAGAGCTCAAGAACACACCTACTGATTACATAATCGCCATTGACCAATGGTTGATCAAAGGTGTTAGATGCCAAAACAAACTCCCCAACATTTTGCTTCCAACAGTTTGATCAACATTACGCCATCTGCCTGATTTACTGTACACAGACTCAAGACATGAGGGTGAGCGAGGACAGCATGCTCATTCCTGAACAAACTATTACTTAAAACAACAGATGAGTTACGCAACCTTCAGAACTGAGGATATCATTGCTCTGAAACAATTCATTTCTGAACAGAAAAACAGAATTAAAAAAACAAGAGCTTGTTTCACACATACCATCGACAGGTCACATAATAATAAACATCCTACATGTTTCCTCTCTTTACTATTGCACAGTTTCCCTCTTCAGCTGCTGTGGTGGTCTCCCAGCGGCGGCTGATGGATCTGGTCTTCAGGATCTTCATCTTTCTCTTCTCTCCTCTACTCGTGCTCATGATCTGGACTTACGCTGCCCTCGTCCTTCAAGACGTCTGCGTTGATGAATGTTCCCGCCAGAGAGCTCGTGTGTCTGGGCTTCACCGCGGACAGCTCTGACAGAATGATCGTGTCATGGGTGACCAGCGTCGTCTTGTCCATTGTTTCTTTGCTGTGTTTAGAAACCACTGCATCCAGAAAGTCATACTTGGGCGAAAGAGTCCCGCTTTCAAACAGGTATTTGGCCAGATAAGAGAAGGCGGCGTTGCTGAGGAGTGAAGCCAGCATGGAGACCGTCTTATACGGGAAACGCTGTTCCACGAATCGCTCCACCTCCTGTGTCAGACGGTGCTGTTTCTCCCGCATCTGCCAGCCCGGATAGTAGATGAAGGGGGGAAGCCGGAGGTACGGCTCGCCCCCACCGATCCGCAGCAGCAGGCCGAAGACGTAACCGGCCACCGAGCCATAGGTGTTAGTGCCCTTGATGAACAGCACACTGAGCAGCTGAGGGAAGATGATGACGTACACCAGGTCTGAGCTCAGGTACCACAGGCCGTACACCGAGCCCGTCAGCAGGGCCATGGCCGTCGCTAAAGCCCCGAACACAAAGATGGTGATGCGCATGACCCACACGATCTCTCGGTCTGACGCCTGCACAGAAAATACAAAGTTTACTACATGCAGAGCAAATCCTATAAACAAGTGGCATTTGATCACTTCAGATTCAGTTGACTCATCTACTCACTAGTCAACAGGTGAACTCGTCTACTCGCTAGTCAACAGGTAAACTCATCTACTCGCTAGTCAACAGGTGAACTCATCTACTCGCTAGTCAACAGGTCAACTCATCTACTCACTAGTCAACAGGTAAAACTATCTACTCTCTAGTGAACAGGTGAACTCATCTACTCACTAGTCAACAGGTCAACTCATCTACTCACTAGTCAACAGGTGAACTCATCTACTCGCTAGTCAACAGGTCAACTCATCTACTCACTAGTCAACAGGTGAACTCATCTACTCACTAGTCAACAGGTGAACTCATCTACTCACTAGTCAACAGGTGAACTCATCTACTCACTAGTCAACAGGTGAACTCATCTACTCGCTAGACAACAGGTCAACTCATCTACTCACTAGTCAACAGGTAAAACTATCTACTCTCTAGTCAACAGGTCAACTCATCTACTCACTAGTCAACAGGTAAAACTATCTACTCTCTAGTCAACAGGTCAACTCATCTACTCACTAGTCAACAGGTAAAACTATCTACTCTCTAGTCAACAGGTCAACTCATCTACTCACTAGTCAACAGGTGAACTCGTCTACTCACTAGTCAACAGGTCAACTCATCTACTCACTAGTCAACAGGTAAAACTATCTACTCTCTAGTCAACAGGTCAACTCATCTACTCACTAGTCAACAGGTAAAACTATCTACTCACTAGTCAACAGGTCAACTCATCTACTCACTAGTCAACAGGTAAAACTATCTACTCTCTAGTCAACAGGTAAACTCATCTACTCACTAGTCAACAGGTGAACTCATCTACTCTCTAGTGAACAGGTGAACTCATCTACTTGTTAGTCACTTTCACAGCTTCTTCTACTATTCAAACTATTCTAACTCTGACTTTCATGATTTACAGATGTAAGAATTATATTGTTAACCGTGTTAAAGACTTACTGACTGCCGGAAAGCAAGCTGGTAAATATTCCGTGCAAACATGGAGCTGGCTGAGAGGATAGAAGAGTCTGCGGATGACATGACGGCGGCGGAGACGGCACCCAAACCAAAGAAGGACACGAATGAAGGGCAGAGATGCTGCAGGACGATGGGCAGAATCATGTCGGACTCGTCTTTGTCCACCGGAGCAACCGGACCATACGACGTCTGATTCCAGTCTGACACAACAACACACATCCAGTTACACACATCTGGGAAACACAGACTCACTGTAAAGTTCAGGTGTGTTTGATCAGGGTTGGAGCTGAACTCTGCGGGAAGGCTGATCTCCAGGACCAGGGTTGAGCACGCCTGCTGTAATATGACAGCTCTTCATAAGACTACATTTACTCAGTACAAAGCCAGACCATTGTGTGATAGATGCAATATAATCTTCTATAACAGTATTAGTCTGTAACATTACTGTGGTTGATTTAGTAGTGAAAGGTTGTGAATCAGCGTTGATTGGCCAGAGCTGTGGAGTGAACATCTGCTGATGTGCTGTGGCTCTGATTGAGCAGTCTGCTGTCGACAACATTAATTAACCCCCTGTAGACGCTGCATGTTCAGAATCAGGCAGAACTCGTGAAGACAGCAGATATCTGGAGTCATCAGTCTGTCAGCGCTCTCTGGGAGATTGAGCTGCGTCTGTTTACCTGTTGAGGCTCCGATAGCTCCGATCAGCACTGAGGGGACGGCCATGACCAGACAGCCGAACGCAGCCAGAAACGACAGCACTTGAGCATAAGTAGCTGAGGATGCAGAGAGAACACGCTGGAAATACACCTGCCATGGGATCCCACCCAGCATCTGCACACACAAACACACACACACAAACACACACACACACACACACACACACACACACACACACATCGGGCAGACTGAGCACAGAACCCGATATATTATCCTGCATCCAGATGATGCTACAACACTGTATTGGAATGGTTCTGAGGTTGGGTTAGGGTTTGGGATGGGTTAGGGTGATATTACTGCCTCATATACACCACTCCACATCTAAATTTACACTGGTAGCTCAATCTGATGTGTGCAAATATCGTCATTAAAATGTCCTACCTACTTTTAGAATGGGAGGTTGGAAACTCTGACAAGGCAGGACAAATCGACTGTGCTGTTTTGCAATGAAGTGAGTTTTTCATGTGAGACTCACAAGTAGGCAGAAGTTATCAGCCCACATCCAGCCGTCTGATGGATGGATCTCCCCGAGCCACGGATCCTGAAACACCGACTTCACTGCGGTCACCGCGATGTCTGACACAGCAGGATTGGACAGTGCAAATGGCACGCTTATCCACTGCAAAATCACAACATGGTACAACTTTATGGAGACGTACGCTAATTTCCATTTGAACACTAGTTAGCACTGTGCCAAAACAGAGCCAGTGACCTGAGACTGTTTATCATGGTAAACTCCAAATTTGATCTGAGTTTGACAGCATTATGGAGATATATACTCATCTACTGTACACACATATAAATTAAATTGAGTTAACTTGTTAAAAAAGGTTCAGTAGCGGAACCATGCCCGACGTTGTCTCCTTAACCAATCACCTACTCCCTAAAAACTTATTGAAGGCAGACCAGCCCTCTAACACTGTTCTTCTGTTCTCTCGAACCTACTCTCCCTCCCTCTATTTCCTCGCTTCCCATTAACAATCCTGTAACCCTCTCTCTTGAATCGGGGGGTCCGATCACTCTACCAAAATATTACAGAGACGGTACCCCCACTCTGAGTCTCTGGGCATCATCGTAGGACGCCCAATCAACCTACCAACCTGATCACTGTTTATCCTCCTACTTCCCTTCCCCTTCATCCCACTGTTCCCCATACCATCCCTTTCATCTCTACAATAAAGTCTAGCTCAAAGTGTGGCGTGGTCCATGCTGGGGAATCTTATGTCAAAACAAATCAACAAGATTATTTCACTTCTCCCATTTTGCTTGTTTTAAGGAAAAACTCACTTCAATTTGGCACATTATTTCTTAAAATAAGTTTGAAAATGTCTTGAAAATGCTTCGTGATTTAAGAACTGTTAGATATTTGGACTAGAAACAAGACAGAAACTCTAAGCAAGAAAAGCATGTTTGCAGTGTAATAGTGTGCTGATGATCAGAGAGGACTCACCAACCCCAGGAATATGCAGAAGAGCTGCACGACGTCTGTGTAGGCCACCGAGTACAGGCCGCCGACCAGCGTGTAGAAGACGGCGATCAGAGCCGAGACCATCACCGACATGTTGATGTCCATGTCCACGATCACACTCAGAGTGGCTCCTGTGCAGAGGACACAGCGAGAAATAATACCTGTCTGAAGACTGCAGGAGACGGGAGGAACATGAAGGGGGCAGAACCTGAAGTTATCGAGATCTTATTGAACCATGCAAGATGTCAAAACGAGATGTTGTTGTGGGCAAGACGGCGTTCCGAAGAATATTTTGAGCAAATGTAGATGTTGGTAGGTGTAGACTTTACTAACTGTGATGGGTAGGGTTAGGGTTGGAGTAGGTGTAGACTTTACTAACTGTGATGGGTAGGGTTAGGGTTGGAGTAGGTGTAGACTTTACAAACTGTGATGGGTAGGGTTAGGGTTGGAGTAGGTGTAGACTTTACTAACTGTGATGGGTAGGGTTAGGGTTGGAGTAGGTGTAGACTTTACAAACTGTGATGGGTAGGGTTAGGGTTGGAGTAGGTGTAGACTTTACAAACTGTGATGGGTAGGGTTAGGGTTGGAGTAGGTGTAGACTTTACTAACTGTGATGGGTAGGGTTAGGGTTGGAGTAGGTGTAGACTTTACAAACTGTGATGGGTAGGGTTAGGGTTGGAGTAGGTGTAGACTTTACTAACTGTGATGGGTAGGAGTATCTGCTTTCTGGAATGGTTCTCACCGAATTCAAACCCTGTTGTCTCGCTCAAATCTACTCTGCGTCTGCAAGTTTGCCGATGTACATGGCAAGCTACTGAACAAACTGGTAACAGGGGGAACGCTGTCCACACAGAGGTAAGCGGTCAGCTGGTAAGCATGAAAAGGAACGACATCCTACCGACTCGTAGTGTTCGCTTTAAAGACGAAATGTAGTCATACGTACTTCTGGCTACATAATTCACCATCTCCAGAAATGTATATAGGGCTTTCACAATGAGCCTGTGCTGCGTGTTTCACTGTGCATATCGACAATGAGACGTTGTTAAGTAAAGTGTCATCTTGCCCGACATGTGGATCTCGATAACGTCATGTTCTGCAGACTGACCATCCTCTCTCCCGGCAGGCTCTTACCCAGGGCAGACAGTATGGCGGCCGACCAGAAGATCTCCCCCAGCAGCGCGGGGATGAACAGCAGGCCGCCCATGCGCTGGCCGTACAGCTGCTGGAACGGGTCGAGCATCGTCACATACCCTCGAGAGCGCATGGGTTTGGCGAAGAACAGCCCGCCTGCAGCACACACACACACATCACGGTAAGGGATCAGCCAATCACAGAGCTCTGGAGATTTCTGGAGTGTAACACCAGCTCACCTACGACTAGACTGAGCGCGTACCCGAAGGGCGCCTGAGCCCACGCCAGCCCACAGCCAGGCACATACACAGACTCTGCTGTCCCGTTGATATAACCACCGCCAACCCATGTAGCTGAGGGCACAACACAACACTGAGTGTGTGTGTGTGAGTGAGTGAGTGTGTGTAGGGAACATGAGTTTACAGCGCACAAAGGCTTAAAATATCCCACAATAAGTGATCATACTGGACTGCATCAGGTGTGAGGTGAGGAAAGTGGTCAGTGTTTAGTGGTTAAACTGTGAGCCGTCAATAGAGACGTTTAATTAGTCAGATAATGATTCCTGCTCAGAATAAGCCGGACGAGACTTGTGCTGCTCAAATCAATGACCACTCAGAGAGGAGATGGAGGACGCTCATTAGCTTACTGCTCGTCAGTACATCATACAACTGCACACACATCTGTATGACATGCCCAGTGTGTGTGTATGTGGTCCTGAGCTCCTCATGGGTAAACATGCTCATAAATCAGGCAGAATGCAGTGTTGTGAAGATGTGAAGGTGCAGATTGTTTGCTGTGAGGGCTGAGTTCAGAGAATATCCAGTCTGTACAGTAGAGACATCACTACAGCTGTGAGAGCACGGCTAAAATGCTTTTATTATTTAGTTTGTGTCTTGTCTCCAGTCTAAGTGTCTAAATACTCTTAAATCAAGAGGCGTGTTGTTGTCTTGTCTTCAGAAATAGCATGCCAAAATTAAGGGATTTTTGTCTTAAAACAAGCAGAATGATCTGACGATGCGGGAAACTAAGGGAAGTTTATAAGCTAATTTCAAGAGGAGCAGGTGTTTATGATTGATCACAGCTGGTCCTGCATTAGCGAACACATGATTCACCAATCAGATGATTCCTAACTCACTATATATAATCAAAGTTTCTTACGTCAGTCATCTTCATCTTGAAGAATCCCCCCTTCCACCCCTACTCCTCCTCCCTTTTTTTACATAGGGCGGCATGGCGGCCTAGTGGTTAGCACTGTTTCCTTACAGCAAGAATGTCACTAGTTCAAGTCCTTACCAGGCCAGTCAGTGTTTCTGCGTGGAGTTTACATGTTTTCCCGGTGCTCGCATGGGTTTCCTCTGGATTCTCCAGTTTCCTCCCACAGTCCAAAGACATGCTCCATAAACGAACTGACTATACCAAAATTGGCACCACAGATGAGCCAGCAGTAGATCTCTCCACAGCAATCCCTCATTTGTCTTTAACCATAAACAGCAGGGGAGTCCTCGAGATCTACCTGAGCTTAAACTCCCCTCTCGCCCTACAAACAGGAGGGAGCCCCGGGCTCCAGGATCTTATAAGCCATGGCTCTCTCCCGGGACAGCATGCCAAACACACTTTATAATCAATCATCAGCGGAGTGGGAACTCTTGAAATAAAGTTATGTCAAAAGGAAAAACAAGATCATTCTGCGTCCTGTCAGATTCTTCTGCTTGTTTTAAGGAAAAACTCATTTTTACATGTTAATTATTTATAAA
>LR812527.1:182500-235000 GCA_903798195.1 Danio kyathit
CAAGCAAAAGCTAATTGTGTGGGCCAGATTTGGGCCAGAGATATTTTGCTATGTGTGGTGTCTATACAGGGGGGTGTGAGAGAGTGTTTGCCCCCTCACTGATTTCTTATTGTTTGCTTGTCTGTCACTTTACTGTTTCAGATCCTCAAACTACAGTAAACATTAGTCAAACACAACACATCACACAGCTTTAAAATGAAGAGTTTTATTAATAAAGAAAAACAAAAGCCAACACAGCGCTGTGTGAATACGTGATTTCCCACACCTGAGTCCAGCTCCTGCAGCCGCAGCCTGATCACTGCCACACCTGCTCACAGTCAACAGATCACTGAAGAGGGACCTGCCTGACAAAGTCAAGTAGACCAAAAGATCCTCAAAAAATAGACATCATGTCGAGATCCAAAGAAATTCAAAAATGAAGAGAAAGGAAATAATTGATCGATCAGTCTGGAAAAGCTGATGAAGTCATTGCTAAAGCTCTGGGACTGCAGCAAATCACACCGAGAGTCATTATATAAACATGACCAAAACACGGATCAGTGGAGAACCTTCCAGGAGCGGCCGGACGACCAAAATTACCCCGAGAGCACAGCGACAACTCATACACAAGGACACTAAACACACACAACAACATCCACAGACCTGCAGGAGCCTGAGCTATGGGGAGTGTTCATGACTCCACCATGAGAAGACACTGAATGGTTTGCATGGCAGAGGTCAAAACGAAAACACTTGATGATCCCCAAGACTTCTGGGAAAACTCCCTCTGGACTGACAAGACAACAGTTGAACTGTGCGCCATTATGTGTGGTAAAAGTAAAGCCGCATTTCAGATGAAGAGCACCACACCAGCAGTAAATGTGGATGTGGAGGTGGTGTGGTGGATGTTCTGCAGCTTCAGGATCTGGAGGTCTTGCTGTGATAAACTGAACCATGAATTCTGCTGCACTAAAATATCCTGCAGGAGAACCGGTCTCGTTCACTTTCCATGCGCACACAGGTGTTTGTGTGAAATGTGTGTACAGATGTTTTTATGAACACGTTTTCTCTGGACAGGTGCCGCTTTGTGGAAAGCCCTTAAATGGAGTTGCCGTGGGTGTGTGTTATGCAAATGAATTGCATGCACGAGTGAGCTGAGGACAAATCATATTCACTGACAGAGGAGCAAGTTTGTGTTCTGCAGCAGGACAACGACCCAAAGCACACCAGCAAGTGCACTTCTGATTGGCTGAAGAACGATGAAAAGAATGACTTTGGAGTGGCCTAGTCAAAGTCCTGACCTCAACCCAGTTAAGATACACTACGGTCAGTTTAGTTGATCAATTCCCCTATAGCGCATGTGTTTGGACTGTGGGGGAAACCGGAGCACCCGGAGAAAACCCACACCAACACGGGAGAACATGCAAACTCCACACAGAAACACCAACTGACCCAGCCGGGACTCGAACCATAGAGCTAAGTGCTGTGAGGCGAACGTGCTACCCACTGAGCCACCGTGCTGCCCTTTTTTGTTATTATCATTATTAATTTCATTTTTTCCTCCGAGCGTATGGAAAGGAGTTCTCCGGGTGGTTTGTCAAGCCCACTCACTCACCTGTGTGTAGCACAACAACCTGTAGATGGATGGTTTGTTCAGAAACAGGGATTGAATGTGTTCGAGCTTTACAGTTATTTTCCAGGATCCGCTCAGCTGTCTACATCATGTAAATATGACATGAGCAATAAGACATCATGGCCATTTACAATAAGGATATATAGACAGGGATGATGTGAGTGAAGGTGGACATTTCCAGCGAGCCTCTTGTTTTGAGGTGGTTGGCTGGCTCAATCACTGTTCTGTTTTAATATATATATATAATTTATGCATCAGGAGTCATGAAAAGTTTCCTATTAACCTGTGATGGACTTAACTTTGCTAATAATCAGTGTGTGTGGTGTTTCGCTCAGTGGAGTGAATGCTGCAGCTCTGGCGCCCCTCTGCTGGACACTGGAGTCTCACCCTGTGTTTAACATCAGGAAGCCATTCACAGAGCCCAGAAACACAGCATACAGTTACAGTATGGAGTCAATCCAGGGCCATATATACTTGCAAAATAAAAGAAAGTTTTGCAAACAAAAAAATAAAGTATTGAGCAAAAAATTTGCAATCTCCAAAAATCACAAAGCAAAATAATTTTTAAGTAATAAAAATAGATTTTGCTAACAAAAAAAGAACTTCAAATAAAAATCAAGCAGTGCGTTTACGCCCAAGTTCCCTTGTGCCCACCTCCTTGTCAAATCAAATCAGAGCCAACAAAGTGAAACGCGCAGAAACGTGAAGTGCAAATGAAAACAGCATCGCAACTCATGGCTGACTGAAAAGCAAATCTAATAGCATCGCAAACTGACGGGTTTTGTAAAAGCAATGCATATAACAATGTTTTGCAAATATATATATAATATAGTTTTTTAATTGCATTGAAAAGTTGAGTTTTTTGTGCACTGCTGGATTTTTAAGTTGCATTCTTTTATTTGTTTGCAAATCACATTTATTCTTCTCAAAATGTAATTTTCCCTTCGCAGTTTTGAAGATTTGCATTTCTTTATTTTTGCTCAATACTTCATTTTTGTTTGGCAAAACTTTATTTTATTTTGCAAGTAATAATGGCCCTAGACGGACTCATATTACAGCATGTGCAGATGGGTTTAGCCCAAAACACCCTGCTAACACACAATACACTACAGCAGACGATCATTAGAGCACATGCAGCCTTTGGTCTGGTTACACTAATACTATTAGGTTATGGGACTGTTCATTACTGGCAGTTATTTTAGTATTGTTGATAATTTGCTAATACCTTTGTGCTGTCATAATTATAAATGATCAAATAAAACTAGATACTGTGGGGGAGTATGTGATTCAAATATGTCATTTGCCATAATATATTTGTCTTTGTAAAATAAGTAAGAACCCTGACTTTAGTCCTGCTGCAGCAGATCTGTCCTAAGCCAATCACATAGCACAGGCAAAATCTGCTCTGTTCCTATTGGCCAGAAACGCTGTCAGTCAAGTCAGTGCCTCCTCTAGCAGCATGTTCTGGTTCATGTAATGCCGATATAAAATATCTCTGTGGAAAGTCAAGTGTGTGTGTGTGTGTGTGTGTGTGTTCAGGGTTTCTGTTGCACAACATACTGCAATAGTGCCAACAAAACGCACAACTCTTCAGAAATAATCTGTCCCTGCTGCCTCTCCGAGTGTGGTGTGTGTGTGTGTGTGTGTGTGTATTCTTCAAGCAAACACAGAACAAACAGAAAACCACACTTACAGAAAGCGTCCAGTTTTATTCAGTATTAAAAGTGAAGCACACATGGTCTCTGCTGTAAACTAAGAGCAGTGGATATACTGACTACAGCACACAGCACGTCCCGGCCTACACGTGAAGCTCTGCATTGCAGATATCTGTGTGTGAGGGCCTGAAGCGTATTATTACTCTATTTACCTGAATAATACATTGAAATGCGTCAAACATCCAGCTCTCCCTCACATTACACCAGCACAGCTTCAGAAGCTTGAATCAGCGCAGTAAACCGCTCATCTTCTTCTCAGTGTTCGTGTGCATGTAGGAAGATGAGTATGCTTCAATCTGCAAATCGCGGCAGAACAACACCGTCTCCTGCCCAAAGCCCAGCTTATACTGCCACACATACAGACACTCATTGGGCTTCAGCTCGAACGTCAGCTGGTCCTCCACCTCCGACACGTCTCTCCAGCTGTCGTTCTCGGTTTTGTAATAAGAGTTTATTTTGGAGTAGTAGAGCTCCCTCTTCAGGATGAACATCAGCAGGTCCTGGTACTCGTCCGCGGGGAACATCTTCCAGTTGAGTGTGATCTGAGAAAACTTCTGCTTGTCGAAAGCCGATCCTCCTCTTCAGCTTCTTCTGCCAGCTCAACGGCCGTTTTGGCTGTTGTTTGGTTACAGATTCAATGTTCTCCCAGATTGCAGAAACGCTGGGCCTTTAGTGACGGCCAGGCCGCCGGGTATGAAGTTCAGGGCGTCAGGGTGGACGGAGGACTACCTGGTGGTCCTCTGAGCTGAGATCAGGGGTTTTGCGGAACTGGACGCCCCACTGAGAGTCTGCTGTGAGGAGGCAGCAGTGGCTCCGGCAGACCCCAGAAATACACACCGCTCCTACAGCTGGGGTGCAGCTCGCGCTCTTCAGCATCCGCATCGGTGTGCAGGTCTGTGGTTCTCCGGTAAGTGCCCTTGTCTTGGAAGATGATGTAGAAGGTGCCGGAGGGTGGACAGGTAGTGGTCTCCGCCCTGGCAGTTTGGGTGCAGGCTGTACACCGCAGAGCCGCTGTCCTGTGGTCAGGTCCGTCACCCCTGCGGTACGAGCTCCTTCTTGATGATGTAGAAAGAAGCCGTCTTCATGACCCAGGTAGTGGTTTCCATCTTTACAGGCAGGGTGCAGACTGAACACAGTCAGGTTGGATCCCAGACTGAAATCCCTGCAGCGCATGTAGCAGCCGAGGTCCGAGCGGATTATATAACAGCAGCTGTCCAGTCCACAGAGGTCTGTGCCGGGTGTTTGGCTCCTGGGAACAATGCCTTGCATGATGCCTGGACCTGCAACACAACGCAGAGCAGAAGAAACGATCAGCTGCACCATTAATCACGATCAAATCTAAACCGCTATTCAGTAGAGCTGAACCGGCACACTGAAGACACAGTTCAGCTCATATCTCGGTTTTGGGGTCACGGTTCAGTACAGGTACGGTACAACAGGAATAATAACCCATAATGTCCAGTGCTTGATGTTTACAGGCTGAAGTGTTTAGTCACCAGCAGCTGCAGAACTGAACTGAAGAGCTTCTCCTGATGCAGAAGTACAAAATAAACAACAAAACTTGATGACTAGGAGACGAGACTAATCAAGTTTGAGCTCAGCCCTCATCTAAAACTACTGATAAACAACAATGCTGTATTTAATTTAAGATCTGTTAGGCTTCTGATGTAAATATCTCACAGTGGTGCTCATTAATGTCAGCTCCAGAGCAGAGGACCAAGCGGAACAACTCGGAAGCGGGACAGTAGTAAGTTGGCAGGACAATGGCAACAGTGCAGAAGCACTCCTGAGTAGGCGTGGGACGATCACCGTTTACAAGGTATACCGAGATTTGGAAAAGTCAAGGTTTTAAAACCGCCAAAACTTGCTATACCGCTCACAAGGTATGTGTAAGATTTCTTTATTTCTTTATTTTGGACGACAGTATCTCCAGCAGAAAACATCTCCAAAGACGCCGTTTTAAATGGTAAAGAAATCAATCTTGAAACTCATGAAGACAGCAGAAGGCAATGATTCATTTGGATTATTCAGCCTGACATGTTTACTGCTCCAAACTATTAGAAATCATTCAAAAACTAAAATGTATTGTTTCCAAAGGGGGAAAAGTTTGAGTTTTTTACTACCCGACATTTAAGAGAATATACAGTATTAGCATATCACAATACTGTGAAACCCTGATATTTTTATGCAAGGTTATCACACCATCAGACTCTTATACCGGCCCATGCCTACTCCTGAGCACTGCATCTCATGTTTTCATGCAGATATTGTCAGTAGTGAATTCCTCTGAAGGCCAGAGGGCGCTCTCACACAGAACTACTCCAGTGTGCACTACAATCAGGGGCGTAGCAACTGGGGGGGGGACAGTGGGGATACAACCCCTTCACTTTTAGAGACAGGTTAGAAACAGGTGAATAATAATTATAAGAATATAAGCTTTTGGATCTCATACAGCTGTCCCTCCACTTTAAAAATGTCCACTATGCCCCTGACTACACTTGAATTAGAAATTACTACACGACCATTAGAACCGCATACTCTACATAGTGTGAATGTGAGTATGAATGTAATTCAGATGGATTCATACTGTTTTTACATGCATTTATTCATTTCTTTTTGGCTTAGTCCCTTTATTAATCTGGGGTCGCCACAGTGGAATGAACCGCTTATCCAGCATAAGTTTTACGTAGCAGATGCCTTTCCAGCTGCAACCCAATACTGGGAAACACCCAAACACACTCATTCACTAGAGACAATTTAGCTTACCCAGTTCCCCTATAGCGCATGTGTTTGGACTGTGGGGAAACCGGAAGCACCGGAGGAACCACACCAACACGGGGAGAACATGCAAACTCCACACAGAAACACCAACTGACCCAGCAAGGACTTGAACCAGAGACCTTCTTGCTGTGAGGCGAACGTGCTACCCACTGCGTTGCCCATGCTGTTTTTACAATACTATGAATTCAGACTCACTACATTGTTCACATACTATATAGTGAGGAAGTATGCGATTTCGGACGCAGCCATGGAAAATCAAACAGAGGCTTTTATTGATTGGACATGTCTAATAAACACACTGGACTGACGTTATGAGGCGAGTTTGCAGTTATGCGTGTTATTAAATGCGGTATATTTCTCATCTTTCAGCAACACAGAGCCGCAGAGCGATGAGGAGCGACGCAAACTGATGTCAAATCAGCAAAAACAGATGTCCCACACAGAAAACACTGCAGCAATCGATAGTAAATACAGTGTTTTAGAAGCAGACTATAGTAAAGTGCATTATACATGATGGTATGTACAACTCTTTGTTAATGAGTGCTCCAGCATACTATAGTATTAACTGTAGTGAACTGATCATCTGCTGCAGTATACTCTACTACAGTAACTGTGCTGTATTGTAGGATAATATACTCTATAGTAGTAGAGAACTACAGTATTCAGTCATGTGTCTACATTAGTTGCTGTGTTATACCATAACAGATCAATATAAAGATGAAGTATATGTTAACAATACACAGTCTGCTATGCATTAAATCATAGATTTTAAATTCACTATATCAGTTTGCGCTGTTGGAAGTGTTCTGGAAAACTCTCAGACATGTCTGCTTATGATCAGGGTGTTGGATTAAAGTCAAATAACAGCATCTGCTCTCTGACCTGAGCATTATTATGCAGACACACTGACGCGCTTTCACGTTCATTACCTGAAGCTGTAGGAGAGGAGAGTCCGCTGTGTGCTGGAGTCCACACAATCTGACCGATGGCAAAACTTCAGACACTTCAGACTGAAGATTGTGGATGATCTGATCTGTTTCCTGCTCTGGAGTCTCCGCCTGCTGTGGAGGAGTCGCGGGACGAAACGAAACCAAACATCTTTATTTCTATAAGGTGATCATCGCGCATGATCTTCCGTCTGCTGCGCTAAAATGATCCGCAGATGTCTGCATATTTAATAAATGCACAATACATATGATTATGAACTAAGATGTCCTGTGTTTAAAATGTTTATTTGTTTAAAACTGGAAAACAGCGACGTTTGCTGGAAAACTGTGTGTGATTTAAAGGGGCAGTTCACCCAAAAATGAACATGTACTCTCCCTCGAGTGCTTTCATCCCTTAATCAGTTTTTCCTTCTGTTGACCATAAAATAAGTTCATTTGGAAAATGTTGGACACCTGTAGGCAGCGCGGTGGCGCAGTGGTAGCTCTGTGGCCTCACAGCAAGAAAGTCTCTGGATCGAGTCTCGGCTGGGTCAGTTGGTGTTTCTGTGTGGAGTTTGCATGTTCTCCCCATGTTGGTGTGGGTTTCCTCCGGGTGCTCCGGTTTCCCCCACAGTCCAAACACATGTGGTGTAGGGGAATTGATCAACTAAACTGGCCGTAGTGTATGAGTGTGTGTGTGTGTGTGTGTATGAATGAGTGTGTATGGGCATCCGCTGTGTAAAATATATGCTGGAATCAAGGGTGCAATTCTGGTCTAAGAGGTGGGGGGGACCAAATCTGAGTGATGGTGATACTGTAGTTGAGCAATGTTGGTGATACTTGTGACGGCAAACCTAATTTTGCGTACACATCGTGAGTTAAAAAATAACTTTTTTTTTCGACTCTCGAGTGGACATTATAGCATGAAGTAAAGTGGTATAGGCCTATCTAAAAAAAAAAGTGAGGGGGACATGTCCCCCCTGTCCCCCCCAGGAATTGCGCCACTGGCTGGAATAGTTGGTGGTTCATTCCGCTGTGGCAACCCCTGGTGACTAAGGGACTAAGCTGAAGGAAAATGAATGCATATATAGAGTGTACATTGATTTATAAAGCACAGAACACACGTGTTTTTGCTAAAGCAATAGTAATGATCCAGGCTGGGGATGAGTGTGCTCTGAATGTTCTGATCCTAATGTTTTCTCCTGTTTCTGAAGCTCCATTCATCCTATAATTTACGTTTTGACATATAAAAGCCATAGGGAATACTAATAGAGAACTAGTAAAGAGCGTGTTTTAATGTGTGTTACATGTAAATAACTGACTAAAGTTCATAACTAAGAAGAGATCGCTATGAAATAATCCAGCATTTCCTTATGTCGTGTGTTTCTGAACACCGCTGCTCTGCTGTCCTCCTCTGGCGGCGCTCTCGAGCACGAGCTGAAGCGCGTCATCAGTGCGCGCCGGGCGCGAGCGAGGACGCGTGTGCGCGCAGCAGCAGCACGTGCAAAGCAGCAGAAATGGCGACTCAGGCAGCTGAAGTCATATTCGCGCAGAAACTCGCGGCCAACGAGAAAAGCGTGAGGAGTAAAGCCCTGCTGAAGCTCAGGAAATACATCCGGATCCGCTCCGAGAGGACGCCAGGTAAAGAGGAGCGCACACACACATACACGCAGAACACACACTGACAACATACACGCTGAACGCACACACACTCCAGTAACAGCGAAAAACACCATCAGAGGATGGTGCGAGAGAGCGCTACGTGAACACACACACACACACACACACACTGAAGACACACAAGCAAACGTACACACTCACTCAAGACACAGTGAAGACACACTAACATGCACACAATCTCACTGAACACACACACACAAGACACACTAAATGACTTAAGACACGCATGCTGACTCGCTAAACACACACACACACACTCTCACTGAAGACACACACTGTAAATCCCCCAGAGCTCAGTCAGGGTTGTTGTGTGTGTGTGTGTGGTGGTGTGTGTGTGTGTGTGTGTGTGTGGTGTGTGTGCTGTGGCTGTAGTGTTCATCATCAGTGCTGTAGATCACCATATCAGCCTGATGGAGATGAGGAAGGTGATGATGGTGAATCTCCATCTCAATACCACACTTGAGGGGATTCCCTTAAGCATGGCACCGAACCCCTATAGTGCCTGTTGAGGGCACTAAATGTAATGTGAAGATGATGATGATGATGATGAATGGGAATGTTCTGCTGTGTGTCAGGGAGGGCTTCAGCGAGGAGGAGCTGCTGAAGATCTGGAAGGGTCTCTTCTACGTCTGTGGAGGTGCAGGATCTGCCTCTGCTGCGGTGAACAAGCACACACAGCACACACACACACACACACACCACACACACACCACACTCTCTCTCGCCTTCACGCCACTCTCTCATGCACACTCTCACTCACATACTCCGAACGAAAACGCGCACGTCAACACAAACAGCCCTTATAATCTGCTCTCTATAATCTCTCTCTCTCGCTGTGTGTGTGTGTGTTTCAGGAGGAGCTGTCCACCAAGATCTCAGCGCTGCTCTTCAGCTTTCGCACTGTTGACAGTCGTGAGTTTACACACACACACACACACACACACACGTGAGTTGTCTGTGTTTTGCGGCGCACTAGATGACAGATATTCTTCAGAATGGCGTCTAAAATAAAGCAACAGTTTTAGTTTCACTTGGACTAAACACTCCTGCAGGTTTAGATTTAAAAATATGGTGTGTAATAACTGTGCCCCAGAGCTGTGTGTGTGTGTGTGTGTGTTGTGTGTGTGTGTGTGTTTCCCAATAATCCCCGTATATCCCTCTCTCCCGCTCCTGCTGTGTGTTTCTGTAGAGTTTCTGTTCTTCAAGACGTTCCTGCAGACCATGAAGAGGGAGTGGAACGGCATCGACAGACTGAGACTGGACAAATTCTACCAGGTGTGTGTGTGTGTGTGTGTGTGTGTGTGTGATGTCCTGTAATAAATGAACATGATGGTCTCAGTGGTGAATCCTCTCTCCTGTTCTTCAGCTCGTGCGCTTCATCTTCCGTCAAATGTTTGAGATGCTGAAGAAGCAGGAGTGGGAGCCCAGGTACAGTGTGTGTGTTTCTGTCTGTCTGTGTGTGTGTGTGTGTGTGTGTTTGTGTGTGTTATTGTTGTCATGATACTGTAATTTTCCCCTTTGATAGCTTGGTCAGTATTGATATCGCTGCCCTTTCAGCTCTGCAGGAGCAGATTCAGCAACATTACTCGCATGCAAATGAAGTAAAAAGGGAAAAAACATGTAATGCTGGAGTCCAGATGGCAATACATTACAAAACACACCCTGAATTAGCTCAGTCTCATCTTATTTTCTGATGAAGTGTTTGTTAAAATCCTAATATCAGTGTCATTCTGCTGGTGGGAAGTGTGAGAGAGTAGAGCCAGGACACCGACACTGAGCTAGAGCAGGACTGGGGTTAAATATATCAGTGTCCACATGTTTGACAACACACGTGTGTGTGTGTGTGTGGTGTGTGTCGATCAGGGGTGGGACAAAATATCAATATGCAATTTATCTCCTGATATTTGCGGCTGCAATACATCATTAATACTCTGGTGCCAAGAATCAAAATATTGTGATCATATCATCACTTCACCTGTGATTCTTACCCCTACTGTCTGTCTGTCTGTCTGTCTGTCTATAAACTGTTTTAATCCATTCATCCATCCATCCCTGAGCTACTGTAAATATATAAGTGTGGTGTGTGTGTCTGAGTCACTTATAATATGTGTGTGTGCTGCACTGATGTGTCTCCTGGTGCAGTGTGTTGCAGGTGTTCCTCCAGCTGTTCTCAGATCAGCTCCTGCAGAGCTCCAGCGCCGCTCCGTCTGGACTCACAATGCACATCATGGAGCTCTACATGACGGAGCTGGCTGCGGTCGGAGCCGCGGAGGTACACACACACACACACACACACACACACACACACACACACACACACACACACACTCTTCAGTTAGGGTTAGTTGTTGATGTTTGTCTGAGTAGGCATGGAGCTGTAAACATTATTAAAAACAGTAAAAACTGTACAAAGCCCCGTGAAGGCCTCCTGTTTTAGTCCTTGTCTAAGCTGTGAGATCAGTGTTTGGTGTGTCCAGAATGTGTGTGTACAGTTTCAGCTCTAAACACACAGCAGATCATCTGTTATACAGGGCAGAATCTGCCCATTGAGCTCTGAGCAGTGCAGCTGTTTCTGTAGCCTGTGCCTTTAAAATGCAAATAAGCTGCTTCTGTCTCCACCCACATTCCCACAGCATCAGTGACAGAGACAGACACGGAGGAAGCAGAGCTCCCACTTTATCTCACACACACACACACCACACAACACACAGCACACACCAACACCACACCACATAGGTGCCCTTTAAAATAAGAGAGCAATCAAGAAACGATGTGATTATTCTAGAGCATTTCTGTAGCACCTGTTGTGTTTCTAATGCTGTGTGTGTGTGTGTGTGTGTGTGGTCTAGGCTCAACCGCGGAGTCAGAACCTTTCCCTGATAGAGCCCTTCTGCCGGACGATGTCCAGAACCAGAGATTAAAGCGTCCCCTTTCTGTTGTTTTCTCTCTCTATGTGTTGTGTGTGGTGTGTGTGTGTATGTGACCCTCCTGTGTTCGCTCTGTGTGCAGTCGAGTCCTGCTGAAGGCCATCGGCAGCAGCATCTTCAGCACCATCATGGACCAGGTGCCCTTCGCCATCGCGGACCTGCTGCGGGAGATCGGCACCACAGAAGGAGGAGGAGAGATGGACACCACAGAAGAAGACCAGGGACGGAGAGACACAGACTATGGTGATTCAGCGCACATACCACACACACACACACACACACACACACACACACACTCAGGCTGAAGTGGCCATCACACACTTTAAATGACAGTAGTACATCAGCTTTTCTCTGTATATATGGTGTGTTCAGCGCTGTGTGGAAGTGTTTGACCCCTAAACCCAATAACATCAGCAGCAGCTCCTGCAGGCCAGCGTCCTCCATAGCCCACAGTGAGGAGTTCTGGCCCAGAACTACTGTCATTCAGACACGCTGGAGGGTTTTCCAGCATGAACCGACTGTTTAAGGTCATCCCACAGCATCTCAATTGGGTTCAGGTCAGGACTTTGACTAGGCCACTCCAAAGTCTCCATTTAGTTCTTCATCCATTCAGAAGTGCTCTTGCTGGTGTGTTTGGATCATTGTTCTGCCGCAGAACACAAGTTCTCTTCAGCATGAGGTCCATCACAGATGTTCTCCTGCAGGATATTTTAGTGCAGCAGAATTCAGGATCCGTTTATCACAGCAAGACCTCCAGATCCTGAAGCAGCAGAACATCCACCACACCACCACCACCACCTCCACATTTACTGCTGGTGTGGCGCTCTGAACTCTTCAGCTGTTGTCTCGTCAGTCCACAGAGTGTTTCCTGCAGTGGTTTCATCTGAACTCTGCCTGCACGTTTGCTCGGTCTCGTTTGTTGAGGAGTAGACACACACACACACACACACACACACACACACACACACACACACACACACACACACACACACACACACACAATTATTGTTTTTCTCCTCTTTGTGTTTTATTCTGGTCAGATTCTGAGGGAAACGCTTCACATCCAGGAGACACGGAGGATAAAGGCTCTGCTGAAGCTGTTCTCCAGGTGTGTGTGTGTGTGTGTGTGTGTGTGTGTGTGTGTGTGTGTTGTAGAGTTTGACAATGGTGCTGTGTGTGATGTACTGATGTGTGTCATGTAGTTTGACTGGTGCTCTGCGTATCTCTCTCTACTGGTGTGTGTGAAAGATATACTAATGTGTGTGTGTGTGTGTGTGTTGTGTAGTTTGACTATGGAGCCGTGGCAGACAGACTCTTCGAGGTTGCCAGTCACTCAAACATCCCGAGCTTCAACCGCTCCCAGATCTACAAGTTTGTGAAAGTGTAAGTGCAGTGTGTGTGTGTGTGTGTGTGTTTCACAGCAGTAAAGAGCAGTATAACACAGATGATCAGTGTGGTGTGTCTGCTGTGATTGTTGACCTCACTCTCTCTCTCTCTCTCTCTCTCTCTCTCTCTCTCTCTCTCTCTCTCTCTCTCTCCGCATGTGTGAAGATTCCGGGACCTGAGTGAAGGTAAACCCTGTTCAAACCAGCGCGCTGTCTGCAGACACGTGTGTGTGTGTTTGCATGCATGTGTGAGTGTGGTTTTGTGTATGCATGCGGCTGTGTTTGTATGCGTGTGTGTTTGGATGCACACTGTTGTGTGTCTGTTTGTGTAAGCGTGCGTGCATGCATAGTTTGTGTGTGTGTGTCGTCTGAGCAGTGTGTGTCTGTGTTCAGGTGTGTTCCCTCAGGATGAGGTGGAGGACGTGTCGTCTGATGAAGACGAGTTTGATGATGACAGACGGAGGAAGAAGAAGAAGAAGAAGAGCAGCAGCAGACAGCAGGACTCGCTGAACACACACACAGGTCAGCCTCGTCTGATGATGATGAGCCGCTCTTCACAGCAGCGATACGGCACATCCAGCAGGTGTTTCTCTCAGAATAACACCTGACAGGTCCATCAGCAGCTGATGTAGGAGACTGGAGGGGTTATTCTGAGAAAACAACCCTCTTATCCTGATTATTACACAGACACTAAACACTAAACGCTGCTCTGAGCTGTAGTAGTTCTTGAAGTAAACACACAGAGCTGACAGTAAAGCACACAGCTGAGGGAGTATCCACCACCCTGGGCATTATTCAGACACTAGAGGGCGCTGAACAGTCAGAAACAGCAGATCTACATGGATGAGTGTGTTCACTGTGATCCTCAGTGCACTGATGAGTGTGTGTTATTCAGCAGTGGGTATCTGGGATTAGCAGACTGTCAAATGTCTAATCATTTACACCTGTATTACTGTACAGTGTCTAGATTTCTGACCCTTCATACTCTACATCAGGGGTCACCAATCTCGGTCCTGGAGGGCCGGTGCCCCTGCAGGGTTTAGCTCCAACCTGCCTCCACACACCTGCCTGGATATTTCGAGTGTACCTTGATTAGCTTGTTCAGGTGTGTTTGATTAGGGTTGGAGCTAAAATCTGCAGCACACCGGCCCTCCAGGAGCAAGTTTGGTGAGCCCTGCTCTAGATATCCACAGCTCTGTCTCAGCTGAACATGGTCCAGTCCTAACACAGCAGAGCTCAGTGCACAGAGGATTCAGACTCATATAGTGTACACATCTCCACAACAACACGCCTGGTGTAGTGGTGCAGGTCAGGATAATGAAGCCAATGTGACTGATGGAGAACTGATGTCCACAGGTGAAGCAGAGACCAGCAGACCTGAAGACAACAAACCCAAGAACAAGAAGAGGAAGAAGAAGAAGAAGAAGAGCGGCTTGAAGAGTGTGGAGGAAGCCGGAGAACTGCGCTGCACCACAGACTCCAGCTGAAGACCAGAAGAAGAAGAAGAAGACACAACAACACACAGAGACAGCAGACGGAGGACAGCAGAGCTCAGAAACACACACCGAGGAAGATGGAGGAGCTCCTGCAGGGAAACCACAGAAGAAGAGGAAGATGCAGACGCCAGCCGGAGCAGATGAACACACACTGATGAAGAAGAGGAAGAAGAGTCTGCGCACACACACCAATGGAGACACTCAGATAGAGGAGACCACCGTGGAGAAACCACAGAAGAAGAAGAAGATGCAGAAACCGCTGAACGGACACACACAGCTGACCACACAGAAACCCCAGAAGAAGAAGAAGAAGATGATGATGCAGATGCAGATCACAGACGGACACACGCTGCTGACCACAGAGAAACCACAGAAGAAGAAGAAGATGATGATGCAGAAGCAGATCACAGACGGACACGTGCTGCTGACCACGGAGAAACCACAGAAGAAGAAGAAACTGAGCCAGAAGCGGGCTGCAGCGGCGCTGGTGAACGGACACACGGTAAGAGCTGAAGAGCACCTCTGAACACACTGAGCTGCTGCTAGTAGAGCTGCTCCATTATGAGGAGAAACATGATCACATTATATTGGGCAGAACTGGAGTCACAGTGGCTCATATCACCTACACATTCTGCAGGTATTCTATACGCTGGCAGAGTCGCGCTCGGTGACGTCTGTTCAGTCAGGGAGTGTCTAGTATATCTAGTAGGGCTGGGTGATACAGCAGATAAATGATCAGGATATCCTCTTTATATCAGTCGATATCGATTTAGGAATATGAGGATTTATTTAACACTTAATTTAATTTACCAACATCACTAAAGCAAACTGTTTAGATAGTCAAACGTATTGAAGCTAAATATCTGCTCTATAGTAAACAGAAGTGCTGAAGAGACCTGATCAGGAACATGTTGAAGTGTAACTCCAGAGGACACGTCAGCTGAATCTTCAGAGGGAACAGTGTACTGTATAACCGTATTCACATCACCCTGGCCCTGTTGTTTCACTATATAATATAATGAAGACCTGATTTAAGGAACTGCTATTTTCATTTTGATATTAACAGCAGAAATGTTGAGGCGTGGTGTAGCTGCATATTTATATGAGCGTCATCTTCACTGTGTGCATATTCATAACAAAGCACAGCCTGTAACATCACTGCCTGCTTTCATTCTCAGTGAAGATATGAAACACAGCCTCTCTTTAGCTCAATATCAGTTTAATAATCAATAATGACCATTATAAAAGTATAACGTACAATAAGTTTCTACATTATAGGAAATAAAGGCGAGCAATCAGTCAGTATACAGAATGTATGTGGTTACATTATTAACTTATCTTTGCGCTCAGCCCAAACACGTTACCCGAGAACAAGTAATAATAGATTCAAAAGACCAAAGTCTGGGAATATATCGCTAGATGGAGACAACAAGATGAGTTAAATATCACGTTTAACAAATATAGTGAGATTAGATCCAGCGGGAGATCCGTGATGAACAGTCTGACGAGCACGGCTCTCATCTGGGTAGATATGCTGCAGCGCATGCCAGAGTGTGTGTGTGTGTGTGGTCACGTGATGTGCGTCTTCAGTGGTGTGGTGTAGACGGAGAGCTGTTCAGAAATGCTGGGTGAAACTCAGTGTGGACGCGGGTCGTTTTCATCATGAAACGCCGTTTTAAACTAAAACATATTAGTGTAAACAGGGCCTACATTACCCCTGTGCTCTTTCAGATGGGGAGCTGGGGCGGGATGTTGTTATTGTGACCTGATGTGACGAGTGCATGTGTGGAGTCCTTGACCATTTACAGTGGACTTTGCTCGCGCTCCCCTTGTTACTAGACGACCATCAGCCGTTTTCAGGAGGATGACAAATGAACAATCTGCAGTGTCGATACATGTTTATGCAGAACAGTGGAGCGCTGCAGTGTTTGTGTGCGCTGTGTTTGTCTGAGCTCATTAGTCTACTGTTATTACTGAATTGAGTATATTCCACACAAAGTGTGCAGCTGATTGGTTACTTCTACCTGCATGAATCGCGGAGCGCTCGGGGCATTCGGGAAAGTTCTGATGTATTCAAGTAGGTGTGGCTGGAATATTTGCACATCACATGTGCGCCGCTTACACAACATGTGCACATCGCTCTCATACACACGGCGTGCAGCTTCATTAGAAATGACAGACTGGCTCCCTCAGCTTATTGGCACTGCTTGCGAGGCGCACGCTCAGCAGACACTGTTAATAAAGCTGTAGCCTTCATACCGACACTACATACCGGATCTATTTTTATCAATATTGACTGGTGTTCGGTCAATAAATATCGGTTTTATCACCCAGCCCTAATATCTAGTAAGAGCTTGATTAGCTAGTTCGGGTGTGTCTGATTAGGATTGAAAGCTAAACTCTCCAGGATCGAGTGCGAACACCCCTGCCTTAGTCCACAGGTCTGAAACATGACTCCTGGAGGGGCGCAGCTCTGCAGCTTTGCTCCAACCCTAATCAAACACAGCTGATCAGCTAATCAAGTGTTGGAGACCACTAGGCTGTGTCCGGTGCTGCGTTTGAATTGGATATCTCTACTCTATACAGTAGGAATGTTAGTTTGACTGGAACGTGTTCTACATCCGCCTTTTCTCATGATCACGGGACCGACCCGCATCAGTCGCATCTCCTCACTCCCATGCAGGAATTCTCTGGCAGTGCATTATGGGATAGTGTAGCGTTTATTAGATGTGCTCTTCAGAGTCTCACCGGTACGTCTCGCATGCTGTTTTTCCAATACTATGAATGTGGACACTACACTACTGATTTCAGACGCAGCCCTGGTGTCTAGTCGTCTTCAACACTTGATTAGCTGATTAGCGTTGTTAGATTAGGGTTGGAGCAAAGCTGCAGAGCTGCGGCCCTCCAGGAGTCATGTTGGAGACCTGAGCCTTAGACTGACCATCAGCCAATCAGAATCCAGCAGCACCTGCAGTATAGAGGAGCTTAAATGATTTGATCTTGTTCTTAATGTTCATTACATGAGTATAGTTCATACATTAGCATTATCAGTAGCGAGAGCTGAGGCTCCTGTAGATGTGAACACGGAAGAGCTCTGTTCCACTGCTGCATTCTCTCTCTCTCTACAGGAAGCTGAAGATCCAGCACTTCCTGTCAGCACAGACCGGAAGATGAAGAAGAAGTTTGTGCTGAGTCAGAAGAAAGCTCCAGCGCCGCTCTTCTGTAAAGGGCTTAAGAACACACGGGTACACACACACACACACACGCACACACACACACACACTGGTCCTCCACAGTGGGCTCAAAGAGAGCGTTTATCAGTGACTGCAGGCCTAGAGGATGACTTTAAGATACCTATGTGGGCTTTTTTAGGTACAAACAGCCCATTAATAGCCGAGCCAGCATCAGCACAGTCTCTGTATGCTAATAGACATGGCCAATATAGTTTTTTTATAAATATGAACCCTGTATGGGAGTCCTGCAGGCGTCTGACCACTGATATGCCGGTGATTTGATGATTTGCAGACACCTTTCCCATATTAAGATGCTTATTTGATGCTAAACTAATTTAAACAGCAGTTCTGCTTCCGCCACAGGATTAGGAAACGTGAACACTGTCCTAAAGAACATCCGCTCTACATGTAGAAGCAAACCCATCTACTGTGAGCTTGATGTAATTCTGCTGACATTGATAATCGATGAATATTAATCAGATGATGTCATTCTGCTGCTGCGCCGTCAGCCAATCACTGCAGTGCTGATCATGATCTGGAGCAGGGGTGTCTAAACTCAGTCCTGGAGGGCCGCTGTCCTGCTGAGTTTAGCTCCAACTTCCTTCAACACACCTACCTGGAAGTTTCTAGTATACATAGTAAGAGCTTGATTAGCCAAATCGGCTTAATCATTCAAGCGAGGTTTGCAGAACTGACCCTAGACCTGCTGGACTGACAGCACACAGCTTTATATTACTCTCCGTTGAGCTCTGAGGTTATTGACTAATAATGTAATCATCTCCTCTTCTGTGTGCAGGTCTCAGCCGCTGCCAAGACCGACAGGAAGAAAGTCACCTTCGGCCTCAAGAACAACAAAACTGTGGGTACGTGCTTCACCATGTCGACACGCATCATATTAGACTAGATATTCTCCAGACACTAGTGTTCAGCTTAAAGGCACATTTAAAGGCTTCACTAGGGTAATGAGGGTAAAGTTAGGGTAATTAGGCAAGTCATTGTTCTGGAGACAATTGAATAATTATTGACTGATAATATTGATCCTAAAATTGATTTAAAGAAATAAAAAACTAAGGAAAAAATGTAAAAGAAATAAGATTTCTCCAGAATAAAATTATATTAAAAACACAACATAATAAAATATATGAAATAATACACATGTTGAGAAAATATTTAATTTATTTAAACTTTATTAATCAGGGGTCGCCACAGCGGAATGAACCACCAACTTATCCAGCATATGTTTTACACAGAGGATGCCCTTCCAGCTGCAACCCAGTACTGGGAAACACCACACACTCATACACTACGGCCAGTGTAGTTGATCAGTTCCCCTATAGCGCATGTGTTTGGACTGTGGGGGAAACCGGAGCACCCGGAGGAAACCCACACCAACACGGGGAGAACATGCAAACTCCACACAGAAACACACACTGACCCAGCCGAGACTCAAACCAGAGACCTTGCATAAGAAAAAATATTATAGGAAATAAGAACAGCCTGCAGAAACACTTTGACATTCTCCCATCAGAGGGGAAAACCCCGCCCACTAGTGCCCATTTCTCCATCTCATTAGCATAAACAGCAGCCCTGAGTGAGAAGCAGCCGTCTGTTCATTAGCCAGTGTGAATATGTTGGGGAAAATCTTAAATACAGCCGTAATAAACAGGAATAAATCAGGAAAAACTTACATTTATTTGGAATTTTGTAAATATTGTAAATAATATTGTAAATGTGTTCTCTCTCTATTCCTGAAGCTGTTCAGTGAGCAGACTCTTATTTTAATGGATAAAACCTTTAATAAAACTGTTTTGTTTAAATACTCCTGAAGTGATCATCTTTAATCCTCCTTTATGCTGAGCTCTGTGTGTGTTTATAGTGGCGCTGCAGTGTGTTTGTGTTCTGCTCTACATCTGCACTGATGTTTCTGAGTAATAACATAAAGGAAACCTGCTGAATATCATCTGATGACGAGTGTTTCTCCACAGAGTTCAGGAAGACGGACCGCAGCGCTCTGCTCAGTCCCGACCGCCTGCCCTTTGACCCCAGCCGGACGCCCAAATCTGGGGTGCTGAAGTCGCCGTCTCCCTCCGCCATGAAGAGACCCTCGGCTGCAGACTTCTTTTGAATAAACCCTTCTGGAGGATCTGCTCTGTGTGTGTGTGTGTGATGTCTAAAGTAAAGAATGCACACACACATCTATTTTATATTCCTGTTTTCCTGCCCTCAGAGCTCTGCTTTATTTTTTAGGATGGCTTATTTTCAGACTGTTATGAATATTCATGAGTTCCTCCTCCAATAGGAGGATTATTATGAAATGTAAACACAGGAAGTCGTGCTCTGGACAGCGCAGCTGTAAACCAAAACTAAAGTGTATGGGAATAAAACTCAGAGATGCTCTTCAGACGTGTGTGCAAATCTCCGAGTCACTCGCTCACCACATCAACACTGTCTGAAATCTCCACTACTGCAGTAGGGTCCACGTTGAGTTTACTACACCGCTGGGTCTTAAAGTGTTCAGGTGATGTAGATGAATTGGAGTCTTCAACGCTATCTTACACTGTTTAGATGTATGCTGAAGCTTTACATTCTGCATTTAGTCTGCTAATACCGACCTGCTCGTGTCAGTGACGTCGCTTCACTATCCTACATGAGTTCTCCATGCATCATGGGATAGCGGAGCGGTCATGGGATGCGCACTACAGAATCAGGCCAGAAGCAGTAGGTCATCCGGCCACTCCTCACATGCTCTACAGTACTTTGAGTTTAGACTACTCTGCTCATGCTGTTTTCCACATACTATATAGTGAGGAAGTGTGTGATTTAGGACACAGCCACAGTCTTTTCTGGGGCAGAGATAGAAAGCTCAATTCCTCTTTATTTCTATAGTGCTGACTGATGATGTGAGAGGAACAAATATCTGCTGTAGTGTACCCTTACTCACTATTCCCCACAATAGTCAACTAATGTAGTCCACTGGAAGGAAGGAAGGAGTGAGTGAGGGAACTGGGGCACTACTGAGTGCACTGAAGGGATGTGTGCTGTTTGACAGATTATATTTTCATCTTCTCCCTCAGACCCTGTGACTGATATTCAGCACTGTCTGTTAGTAATGAAACGAAGGCTTGTGATATCTGTCATGAACACAGATGGTACCTTAAATGTGTTATTTCAAACCTACAGATGAAGATTGGGCTTCTGATGGCTTCTAGTGGTCAGATGTGTAAATTCATTCGGTGCATAAACTCTCTCAGTGCATTATGGGTGTTTTCTAGCAGTTGAGTGTACTCGTTATAGTGGGATTGATTGAGTGCACTTCATAATGTCCACTGTGGTTTCAGACACCACTAGAAATGGCTGCTCCCTTAAACAGTGCACTATTAAAGGTGTAGGGGCTGTTTGATGTAGATGGTGTTCAGGTATATTACTGGAGCCTCTGGATAACAATATTGAGTTACTCCCAGGAAAAATAACTTGTGTTGTGCTGTGTGGTCAGTAATGTGGTACACTACTTCTGCATTATGCTTCCTGACCCGGCTGATGCTTGATCCCCTTCAGAAATGGCTGGGTTATATTAATAGAGCAGCTCTGCAATGAACAACACACTGACTAACCTTCATTCAGCTTTAAGAACACATCAGTGATAATAATGTAGGATAATGTGATCTGAGAACTCGCAGAGCTCTACATGCTGTATATAGAGGTGATGTGTGCTGCTTTAGCCTCATCAGCTCAGTAAATCAGTGTGATTGAGTCTATAATCCCCTTTTCCTTTTCTTCATGTGTTCAGAATAATCAGAAACGTCCAGCATTACAGACATATAAGCCAACGTCATCCTGCTGTCTGTCTGCTCCTGTATCCCTCATCAGTGCTGGAGTCAACACTCATTTAATTCCTCATCAGTGTCTGAGTCAGTGCTCTGTTCCATTCAGCTATTTATTATTTAAAAGATAATTAATTAAACTTTTTTTTTGTTACTCGTTACTCAGAAAGTCATATTACATAACTCCTGTTATTTGTCACCCCCAACACTGAAAATAATCATCAATACAAATCATTCTTCCTCCTGGCCCTTGGTTTTGACTCTACATTCATCTAATCCCCAAAAGCTGAAAGACCACATTAAGCTCCAGCGGGTTTATCACCACCATTAGCCAGCTGAACACCTCAAATTAAGAAATGATCATGATATAAGATGATAAACCCTGAACAAGTGATCCTCTGTCTGTGATTTAGAAATGATGTTTATATAGTGAGTGAGAGTGTTGCTATAATGCAGATTTGTGACGGCAGTGTTCTCAGAGCAGTGAGAAGCTCTTCAGAGCAGTGTGCCCTGTTGAGGTCAGTATCAGAATAATAGTCCTGAATGAGTAACCAGACTCCTGGAATCATTAAGAGCTGAACTCTGCCACACATAGAGACCGCTATAGCTGAGGATCTCATATCCATAATCTACACTACACTAACACTGATCAGAAAGACCCCATGGCTGATCTCAGATCAGTAAACCGCTGATACTGCACTTGTGATGCTGTTATGAACTCCTCATACACCCCAGCTCTTTCGTAAGCGTTTGGGAATGTTATGGAACAGGGGAATTAGTGTCACTGGCGAATTTTCCATTTCATCTGCTCGACCTCTGCAGTTCTTGAATATTTTCCTAACGGATCATTGTGAAAGTGTGTACTGCTGGCCTGGAGGAGTTCTGTCCGCTAGTGTTTGACCATTATTTGATCATTATTTAAAGGGCACCTATTATGCAAATTATTTTTTTATGCAAGGTTTACACACAGTAGTGTGTGTGTGTGTGTGTGTGTGTGTGTGTGTGTGTCAGCAGTGTGTGAGTATCTCCAACAGCCTCTAATGGTGAACATGAATGAATTGTTTTTGCTCTAATCACTTGATAAAAATGCCCCGCCCACTAGTGCCCATCTCTCCATCTCATTAGCATAAACAGCAGCCCTGAGTGAGAAGCAGCCGTCTGTCCATTAGCCATTAGAGTGTTTGAGCTGCTGAAGATAATGTCAGCATAGACTAAGAGGATTATAGATGTGGAGTTTTAGATGAACAGAGACAGGAGCGACATAGACTGACAGAAGCATGAAGCACACACTCACACTGAAGCACACACACACACACCTGACCAGCACTGACAACAGCACAGCTGTGATATAGAGCTGTAATGTGCTCTAAACCTGCCGGAACTACTTTAACTCTGCCTTTACCTGATAATAACTAAACACCTGAGAGTGACCAGCAGCCAATCAGAATCCAGCATTCAGCAGATGTTGTAGTGTAAGTGTATATAAAGGGCTGTTTTGCTCTCTGTCTGGCAGTGCTCAGAGTTTCTCCTCCTCCTGGAGTATATAACGCAGCTCCTCTAGTGCTCTTTACAGGCTGGAGAATGAGGAACATGGCGCGAGAGATCCTGGCCTTCATCCTCTGCACCTCGGGCTGGGTGCTGATCTCCTCCACTTTACCCACAGACTACTGGAAGGTGTCTTCGATCGACGGCACGGTCATCACCACAGCCACCTTCTGGTCCAACCTGTGGAAAACCTGCGTGACCGACTCCACCGGCGTCTCCAACTGCAAAGACTTCCCTTCAATGCTGGCACTGGACGGTCAGTTTCTGAGTTTCTGAGCTCGGGTTTATTTACAGCTGAAGCTTTGGATGTCAGATTTAGGAAGGGTTATGAGGTACAGTAAGGCAGGGGTGTCCAAACTCAGTCCTGGAGGGCCGGTGTCCTGCTGAGTTTAGCTCCAACTTCCTTCAACACACCTGCCTGGAAGTTTCTAGTATACACAGTAAGAGCTTGATTAGCTGCTTCAGGTGTGATTGATTAGGGTTGGAGCTAAACTCTCCAGGACACCAGACCTCCAGGACCGAGTTTGGACACCCCTGGATTAAGGAATGTTTAACATTGACGACTAAAACTGTGAGTCTTTGTCCAGATGGTCAGCTACAGTACATTTAGGGATACATCTCTAAGTTGTGTACTCGTATATAGAGTTGAAGACGATATTATTCATCCTCCTGTGAGATAGTAAATCCTTTTAAATTATTCCCCAAGAGATGTTTAACAGAGCGAGGACATTTACACAGTAACTCCTCTGAAATAGCTGTCTTCTAACGGGTTTCTCTTATCTTCGCCATGATGACAGCACATAATATTAGACTAGATATTCTTCAAGACACTAGTGTTCAGCTTACAGTCACATTTAAAGGCTTCACTAGGGTAATGAGGGTAAAGTTAGGGTAATTAGGCAAGTCATTGTATAACAGTGGTTTGTTCTGGAGACAATCCAACACTAATATTGCTGAAGGGGCTAATAATATTGAGCTTAAAATGGCTTTAACACTATTAAAAACTGCTTTTATTCTAGACAAAATAAGACAAGTAAGATCTCTTTATTAAACAGGATTTGGGAAATATTGTGAACAGAATTAAAATGTTACTGGGAGAATGCTTTTACCTTCAACTGTACGTATTGATGAGGACTCGTAACTTCACGTCTCCTTGTTCAGCATCATTACACCCTTCATCACACTGAGCTGATTTATTCTGGAATAATGCTCTCCATGGCTGAGGAAAGTAAACACACCGCAGCCTGAAATGAGTCAATGTTTAGCACCGAGGGCAATAAAACTGATGCATTTCTCTCCAGGCTGTTTTCCAATCGTTCGGTAGTTTTGTGGGTTAACTAGCGAGCTAATATTTGGCCAGAGCTCGGCGTGTGGAGACCTGTCTGCTGCTCCAGCACAGGAATCAGAGAAAGTGTTGGAGCTCGTCAGTGAAGCTTCATTAATGCAGAGCGCAGCAGCGGTGCCCGATGACTGAATATCACTAGTGCACTGACTGAAGTGTGTGTGTGTGTGTGTGTGTGTGATATGTTGAGCAGGTTATATCCAGGTGTGCCGTGGCCTGATGATCACTGCTGTCTGTCTGGGTTTCTTTGGCTCCATCTTTGCTCTGATCGGCATGAAGTGCACAAAGATCGGCGGCCCTGACAAATTCAAAGCCAGAGTCGTCTGCTTTGCTGGATTCAACTTTGCTTGTACTGGTGGGTTCCTCGCTCTCATTAAAGCACATTTAAGGCCCGGGTATACTTCAAGTTACAAGTTTGAATAGGCTGAGTGATGGTGTACAGTTGCTGAACACTCCGTCTCTGACTACAGTAGGCAGGGCTGTAAATGTGTTACGCTGCTCTTGTGTACCATTAAATACAGCACTATCAGCGGAGAGACAAGAACAGATTCATAAACCTCTGGCAGATCTTCAATCTCTAGCCTGTCACACACATCTTTACATTCAATTTGCAGCAGACAGACACCGAATGGTGCCGCCTATGAGGGAAAAAATTGAGGCCATATTCGGGGGGCAGCCGTGGCCCAATGGTTAAAGAGTTGGACTTGGAATCCAAAGGTTGCAGGTTTGAGTATTGGCACCAAGCTGGGATTGTTGGTGAGGAATAAATATCCACCTGAGGTGATTCTCTTGAGCAAGGCACTGAACCCCCACTGCTCCGGGTGTGTGTTCAGAGGTGTAAGTTCCTTTGGATAAAAGCGTCTGCTAAATGTACATGTCCTCAGCTTTTGACCCATTTAAGAGTACACATACGACTGATGCCTCATTCAGACTAGCAGCACCTTTGTAGCTGCCTGTAGCTCTGGGTGGCGACCTGCTTCAAACGCAGGTCTGTGTAAATATATACAGCAGGAAAACAACCAGCCTCTGAGCGAGCTGAGAGAGGATCACGTGAGCTCTACTGGCTCTCCTATTGGCTGTCACTCACGAAAGTCAATGAACGGTCGCTTGTAGTGTGAATGAGGCTTGAGAAGTGTGAGCGCACACACACAGTGAGATACACCCAGAGCAGTGGGCAGCTTCTGCTTCCAGAGCCCAGGGAGCAGTTTGGGGTTTGGTGCGTTGCTCAGGGGCTCCTCTGCTGGGT
Source organism: Danio kyathit (assembly GCA_903798195.1). Lineage (NCBI taxonomy): Eukaryota > Metazoa > Chordata > Actinopteri > Cypriniformes > Danionidae > Danio > Danio kyathit. The sequence goes on from LR812527.1 coordinate 208,210, forward strand.
GTGGAAGATGGAGAGAGTGCGGTTCATTCACTGCCCCCTCTTCAAATCCTGACAGGACAAGTTCAACTCCCTAACCATTGGGCTACTACTAGCCCAGAAGTGAGAGAAAATGCTTCCTTGCCATTGACGAGTTTTCAGTCAGGGTTTTAGGTGTATTAAGGTAAGGGAAGCTCTAATGCAGGGGGATCCTGTTGCTGGAGATCTTGGCTGTGTCTGAAATCATCTACTACTCACTAGGTACTACATTTGAATTTGAATTTACCATGTGACCATTAGAAAAGTACATTCTATACAGCAGGGGTCACCAATCTCGTTCCTGGACGTCCGGTGTCCTGCAGGGTTTAGCTCCAACTTGCCTCAACACACCTGCCTGGGTCTTTCAAGTATACCTAGTAAGACCTTGATTAGCTAGTCCAGGTGTGTTTGATTAGGGTTGGAGCTAAAATCTGCAGGACACCGGACCTTCAGGAACAAGTTTGGTGATCCCTGCTGTACAGTATGAATGTGAGTTGTATAAATGAAACTTGGAAGAATTACATCCGCCATTTAGCTTGATCATGTGACTTACCCGCATCAGTTGCTTTACTTCACTCCTATTCATTAAAGGTGCTGTATGTAAGTTTTTGACTCTTCTAAAGCATAAAAATACAATAATATGTGTGCAGATATTTAAGAAACATCCCAAGTGAACATACTTGTTTAACTGACAAACAATGCTGAAGTCAGATATTCTGCTTTGAAAATGTTTTTTCCGTGCCGGAACGCTGTCTTTGTTTAGGTAATTTTCACATGCACATGCCAGTTTAACCAATGATAATTCAGCACCCCGGGTTGCCTTGTTGGAAAACAGCATATTTCATTCATTCATTCATTCAGAAAGACTCTGAAAGCATGCGTCCATGAGCAAAATGCTACAGTGTAGTGGAAAGTATCAGATGTCAAAATGAGACAGATTCAGTTCCACATGACGTTAATTAGCAAATGACATAAATATTAGGAACGTGAGCAGGTTACATCGCGTGTCCTAACAACACGCTGTGACGAGATTGTTATGAGTGATGAGCCATTTGGCTGTTTGCACCACAAAACACGGCAGAAATTTAAATACAGCCTTTCAGAAGCACAGAATATGCACTCACTCACAAAACGGTAAGGTTTAGAATCTATTTAATACATGTTAACCCTCTTTAACATCATTAAAGGTGAAGTGAACTTTCTGCTTTCAGTATATGGTAATACACGTCATGTAAAATGCATTCAAACTCGCATTGTTAGCATTTAGCACTGAATAAAGCACACGAGGCTTACCTGAGGTGATCTGTCATAGGTTTCTGTTGTTCAGCTGTGAGAAATGGAAGCCGCTTCTAATAAATCAATTCGAGGTGTTGGTTAGAACCAAAACTCCTTTTAATATGGAGAATATTCCCTCAATCGCGTGTCGTTGCTTTTATTTAGAATACAGTTTAAAATCCCTCAAACTGGCAACCCGGCGTACCTTTATTATGATTCAGGACTGCAATACCTAGTTCAACCACTGGGTGTCAAACTTACATACTGCACCTTTAATTCCCTCATGGTGCATCATGGGATAGCGTAGCATCCATTGGATGCACATTTCAGAATCTCACCAGAAGCTCTAGGTCATCGGGTACTTCTCACATACTGTTTTTGCAATACTATGAATTCAGACATACTACTCGGCTCACATACTGTTTTTAGTGTACTATATAGTATGGAAGTATGTGATTTCGGAAGCAGCACTACTATCCTGCAGAGTTCAGCTGCAACCCTGATCAAACACAACACTCCTGTCTTTAATTACCAACTGCTCCTTCAGATCCTGCTTAGTTGATTTTGATCAGGGTTGAAGCTGACCTCTGCTGGAAGGCAGATCTTCAGGAACAGGCGTGAGCACCGCTGGCCTAATGCGTGTCCTGAGTGAGGTACAGGACTTCTGCCTCCTGGGAGCAAAATATAAGATGATCAGAGAAAGTGAAAGTAAGATCGCGTGTCAAAATGAAGACCGACCTTTGGCTTAATCTCGTCACTTAATTTAAATTGGCTCTTTGATTTGGTTTTGAAGTGTGGTGGGTCTTCATGCTGTCTGACAGTGCTGTGCAGTATTGTCTGTTGTTGGCCTGTTTCTCCACAGGTCTGTGCTCTCTGACCGCGTACTCGCTCTACGCTCACAGGATCACCTCAGAGTTTTTCGACCCCATGTTTGTGGCGCAGAAGTACGTGTGTTTTCTTCTTCTCAGCAGACGGTGTCAGGAGTGCTGCTGTGCTGAAGTCTTGTGTTTGTTGTCAGGTATGAGCTGGGCGCTGCTCTGTTCATCGGCTGGGCTGGCTCCACTCTGTGTCTGCTCGGAGGAGCGCTCTTCACCCTGTCCATGGCTGACGGCAGCAGCAAGAAGTAAAGGCCTGACTGCTCTAGTGCTCACAATCAGACGCAGTTGACCTTAACCCTTGTGTGTTGTTCAGACGGACTCCCCTTTTGTTATGTTGGTGGCTGTTTTTAAAACATTTTAAAGCATTTTGTGTCAAAATAAGATTTGTCACCAAAAATTTCAGCCCAGAGTGGATGAAAACGACCCAACAGCACACAAGTGTTAATGACGGTCACTGGATTTCAGATTTCTATAAGCTGGGTTTCCAGTGTACTCATTATGTCATTATAACACCTGTTTGTTTGGTCATTTGTGGTCATGATGGATGTTTGTGGTTGTCAGGAGTTCGCCAAACAGAAGAGTCGCGTCTCTAATGTCGGGACCGATGCCTCAGAGCCAGACGTCCCACACCAAGAGGACTCTTCCAGAATACAGCAGCACTCCACAGCACTTCGACAAAAACGCCTACGTATAACACACTGCGGACGTCATCTCAAGAGCTTCTGTAGCTCTCATGAAGAGTTAGCGGATCAGAAATGAAGAACAACTCAATCCTGAGTTATCACAAGACTTCTGTTCGTCTTCACAACTCAGATGAAGAAATTGTACATTTTATTTGCTTTTTATTGTAGATGACAAACAGTTTTATAACTTGTGGAAATTTGCCTTTTTTACTTCTAATTATGATATAGAAAGGAATTTCGCTGTGAACACATCTGGACATTGAGTCATGCTCAGTCTCATACGTGCATGAGTGCAGTTCACTGAATGGCCATCGGTGTCGCTAAAATCAAGAGTTTCACAGTTGTGCACACAGCCCAAATTTCTGAAGCTACAAATTATTCCATGTAAAAAAACTGGGCTCATGCTGGGATTACACCAAATGCGAAATTACGAGTGAGTAAATGAACAAACATGGGAATAGTGGTGAAACTGCACCAGGTGGAGTGAACACCGCAAAATGCGTAACATGTTTGCCATGAATGTGTGATATTTACTTCAGTCTCATCTATGCATGTTTAAAAATTCAACCCAAACAGAAACGTTCATGGTGAAAAACATTCTGTGGGTATTTAGAGTGAATGATATGATGGATAAAGTCTATTCTATAAAGCTATGAAGCAGTAAATACACTGAGTATCTTCACTTGTGTCTCTGTCAGTCCATCAAGTGTACGTTTCCACAATGCAAGAACTGAAAAGAGAGAACGTGCATGTGTGTGTGTATGTGTGTGTGTGTGTGTGTGTGTGTATGTTACCGATTCATTTCTGGAGTGTAGAGCAGTCAAATTGCTTCACAATCTGTCAAATCTTGCATGAATTATTCCTTTTTCTCGACATTTTGTAGCTCAGAACATTTGAGTTCATTAAATATCTTTGTGTTTCAAAGTAGTATTGGATGATTAATAACATGAAATCCTGGACAAACAGACTGTGACAGTGCATGACGTGTGTGTGCTGATGTTTCTGGAGGAAATGTGTGTTTTGATTATTCTTTCAGATTCTCTCCGTGTCCGAGAAACACCTGATAATGTTTACAGTAAAGCAGTGTCACGGTGTGTGTGCAATCACAACACAGGCTTTCCTGCTGTGTGTGTCAGACTCTGCTGAGGACATCAGTGTGCTGCCGCGAGAGCCATGAGGAAGAGGCTGATCCAGGTGTTGGGGTTCCTGATCTCCACCTTCGGCTGGCTGTTCGTCAGCTGTACTCTGGCCATGGACTACTGGAGGATCCTCTATGTGGGAGGGAAAGGCGGAAACTGGATGGTGAAGGCGTCATGGTACTGGTCCAACCTGTGGAAGGACTGTGTGACGGACACATCCTCCATCGCCGACTGCAGAGACTATGATGCGCTGTGGGCCGTCACACGTAAGGTTTCTCTCTCTGTTGTTTTCTGAACTCTTATGTCTGTTGGTTTCTGATCTCTCGTGTCTGTTGTTGTCTGAAATGAGCCAGGCATACCAGGCTGATTTATAAAAGATTTTATAGAAGTCGGGGGACTTCGAGCATCAGACCTGCTTCTGTAAGCCACCAAGGAGGCGGGCTATAACATTGGTCATTCTATGGCAACCCTGGTGACTACTGTGCAGCATTTGTGGCTCACACAGGCTGAGGGTTATGAAACCCATAGGGCCATGTTCATGGATGACGTCTGAAGGGCTTTGTGGTGATGTTGTCGATCACATTGCTGAGTCCTTCGAGTGTGTTAAACAAGCAATGCGACTCCTGCAGGGGCTTTCTCATGCCATAATCTAAAGCCCGAGGGGCTGCCAAGGAGCACCACATGGTGTCCTCCTCGTGCCAGGGTCCGTTGAGGAGAACGCAGACCACCCCACCACCTATGGTGGTCTAGGGCTCCACACTTTTAGGGGTGAGTGCTCCACAGTGCCTGAGTGCGTTGGGAGCCTTTGCTTCTCTTAGGAGGGTCCAAGAGCGAGCAGAGGCCAGTCTCGAGAGGCTGGTACCCCTAGTACATTTTGGTTGTGTGGAAACGCCTGCTGAATGTGTCTAAGTGGATCCTGTTCACGGTGATACATGGCTACAAAATTCTTTTTTGTGTAAGCCCACCTCACTTCAACACTGTCACTCCCACTGTGGTGAAGCCCACAGTTATGGGAAGTGCTGGCTCTTTTAATGAAAGCCATGTTAGAGCGGGTTTCCCTTCTCAATAGAGAGTCAGGCTCTTACAGTCGGTATTTTATTGTTCCAAAAAAGGATGGAGGATTACATCCCATATTAGATCTGAGAAATCTATACTGGACCATCAGGACCCTCAGATTCAGCATGTTAACCACCAAAAACATTGTGTCCCAATTTCAGTCTGAGGACTGGTTTGTCACAACAGACCTGAAGGATGCATACTTCCATATATGAATCCGTCCCCAACACAAGACGAAGCAATAATGGGCTCCTCCATTGGGCCTAACTCTGTCACCCTGAACCGTCACCAAAGTAGCCGAAGCGGCCCTATAGCTCAGCTTCATATGCAGGGTATATGTGTCCTAAACTACACAGATGAGTGGCTAATTCTGGCTCAGTCTCACGATTTGGCGGTTCGGCATCGAGATGTTGTTCTAGCCCATATCTGAAGTTTGAGGTTTCAGTTGAACACCATAAAGAGTGTGCTTGCCCGCCTGGACGACAACTTTTTAGGTGTGCTTTGGCACACCATGACGATGCGAACATGTCTGTGCCTGCCACAGATTGCCTCGGTCAACCCTACAGAGTCAAATTAGGCTCTGAAACACTTTCTCCCAGACCTAAGGGGCCATCATGTCCATCTTGTCATCATGTCCGCATGGACAACACCTCGCTGGCCACATATGTCAATGTCTGAGGTCTCCACTGCTCTGCAGGTTGGCATATTGGACTCCCTGTGGGCCCTGGACACGCTTCTGTCTGTCAGAGCACTGTATGTTCCAGGCCATGTAAACATAGGGTTAGGGTTGTATCCCGAGTTCTTGTGTGAGTTCTGGTGTGTCTGTTCATGAGCTCGTCTGTCTGTTGTTTTCTGAACTCTTTCTTGTGTGTCTGTGGTTTTCTGAGTTGTGGTGTGTCTGTTGTTTTGTCCTCTATAGCGTATGTTCAGGCTGTGCGTGGTCTGCTGATGATCGCTATGGGTCTGGGCTTCATCGCCGTCATCCTCTGCTTCATCGGGATGGAGTGCACCTACATCGGTGGAAGTGAGAAGAACAAGCGCAGAGTTTTACTAGCCGGAGCAGCTTTTCATTTTGCCGGTGGTGAGCAAAACAGTGACCAAACCTCCCTGCTCTCAAGCTGTTTGTTTCAGGGCATGCCCTAGCTTTCTACATGTTGATGAGCCCTGCTACTGTGGACTGACTTGGATCTTCTCTGTATTAACTCATGTATATATTAAAACCCTCACAGGTCTGTCAGCGGTTGCAGCATATTGTTTATATACCAACAGAGTGGCCAGAGCTGCCTTTGCTCCCGCTGTTGACACAACTATTATAAGGTACGGGATTCTCCAAGAAAGCATTAGCATCAGTTATCGCTGAACACTTTCACTCACTCATGCAGCTGATTATGACATACAGCAGGACTGGCTGTGGTAAATGAGTTCTGTTTACTAATCCTCCTCACAGCGTCAGCTTCATCACCACTGCAAATAAAGGCTTCAGTGCAGAGCATCGAGCGGTAAAGACAATACATGCTCCAGTGCTCAGAATCTCACTGAAATCTCACTTATGATGGTCTAAATATTGTGTAATTAAACAGCTGTGACTGAGAAGTGCTACAGGTCATTATGAATGTGTTAAATGTAAAGATGAACTGTTCAGCTCAATGTGTCCAATACTAGCTAATATCCATATCTGTTCATCCCACAACATGTTTATTGATATATATAGAGATTTCCGAGTAGCACGATCGCCTCACAGCAAGAAGGTCTCTGGTTTGAGTCTCGGCTGGGTCGGTTGGTGTTTCTGTGTGGAGTTTGCATGTTCTCCCCGTGTTGGTGTGGGTTTCCTCTGGGTGCTCCGGTTTCCCCCACAGTCCAAACACATGTGCTATAGGGGAATTGATCAACTAAACTGGCCGTAGTGTATGAGTGTGAATGAGTGTGTATGGGTGTTTTCCAGTACTGGGTTGCAGCTGGAAGGGCATCCGCTGTGTAAAACATATGCTGGAATAGTTGGCGGTTCATTCCGCTGTGGAGACCCCAGATTAATAAAGGGACTAAGTAGAACACTGGAGCGATGTCTCCATGACGTTATGTCACTATGCTGTTCCTCTGTCATGTAGGTACGGCATAGGAGCGCCAGTTTTCTTTGGACTAGTTGGAAGTTTCCTCATAATTCTTGGCTCTGTTTTATACGCTGTGACACACATCTCCACACGGTCAGTAATTGTTTCAGTAATGCACAGATCTTATTAACAATACCTTCAGACAGGGGGATGAATGTACCGCTGTGTTTTGCAGAAAGAAGACCGTATCTGTGGGCAGAACGCTGTACACTCGTCCATCATACGGCCGGCGGACGGCCAGTAAAACAGCATACACTTCTGCATACTCGGCCCCGTCCCGTCAGTCCAGCTCTCGTCTGTCCAGAATGTCACAGGCCACAGATGAGAAACTGCCGGCCAGAGACACGTTTGTGTGAACAGACCCCTACAGCCGCTCTGTAAAGGAAACCCTGCCTCATTTTCACAGTAACAGTCAAAGCTTAAGAAAGAATGGTTTAAATAAATGCATGTGCTCTTTGGTTTGTCTTGTCTGCCTGATCAAACACACCATACACTCATGTGTTTTAAACCACAGTAAGAAACAACATCACGTTTCCTCAGCTCAGTGTACAGGACCATCACATGACATCACTGATGATGAGAGACTCAGATGGAGAGCAGGAGGTGATTCTTCAACACAGGAATCGCTATCAGAACATTAGTGTTTCTGTTTTATGTTGTTTATAATAGTTTAAATCGGCCAAAATAAGAAAAGCAGAGCAGCTTTTATAGAACTCCAAATGTTTTTGCTCATAAAGAGGGAAAGTTCAAGAAACTGGCTGAGAAGCGGAAGAAAAGGCGGCGTGTAATGAACATTTATTCAGTTTATCCATGTGTACAAACTCTGTTTGAACATGATCATTCATTTGAGAGCACCAATAAAGATTATATACAGGCATAGATATGTGTTTAAATATTTTATTGTTTATAAAGATCAGATTCAAACACCACACACACAATCCAGGAGAATATGAATAACACCCTGCCGTGTAATGGCTGTAATGAAATCTCGTCTTGTTTTGCAATAATCCACGTCTTTACTGGTGTTACTAGAATAAACCACCGTAACGTGAACACCGAGATGTGCAGCAGTGGTGAAACAGTGGTAAGAAGCATTATCATCTACATTATTATTTATTTTTGTAAGGGGGAAAGTGCTCCACAGTAATATCCGTCTAGTGTTGTCGGAAGGGTTGCATTGCTGTTGTGTTCTGTCAATAAACACACCATCAACAATGTAGATAATAATGATTCTCAAACTTATTTCACCAAGTTCCACCTCAGACAAAAGATTGTGTCTCCACAGTAGTGTAGTTGGCCTAATTAAGCAGAGACCCCTGCTGAAAACAACAGCTTAAAGCAGCCTAAACTGGTTAGCTGGTTTTAGCTGGTCGACCAGTCTGTTTTTAGAGGGGTTTTGGCCATTTCCAGACTGGTCTTAGCTGGTCAGGCTGGAAAATGACCAGCTTAAACCAGCTAAAACCAGCTTGACCAGCCTGGTTTAAGCTGGACATGGTTTTAGCTAGTGAACTCCCAGCCTGACCAGTTAAGACCAGCCTGGAAATGGCCAAAACCCCTCTAAAACCAGACTGGTCGACCAGCTAAAACCAGCCAACTATCTGTTGTTTTCAGCAGGGGTATAAGCTGCATATGACATATGTGTCATTCATTCATTCTTTTCGGCTTAGTCCCTTTATTAAAAGAATGAACCGCCAACTTATCCAGCATATGTTATACGCAGTGGATGCCCTTCTAGCCATAACCCATCCCCGGGAAACACCCATACACACTCATTCACTATGGACAATTTTTTAGCCATCAGTTCCCCTATAGCTCATGTGTTTGGACTGTGGGGGAAACCGGAGCACCCGGAGGAAACCCACACCAACACAGGGAGAACATGCAAACTCCACACAGAAACACTAACTGACCCAGCCGAGACTCAAACCAGAGACCTGAGTGCTGTGAGGCGACAGTGCTGACCACTGAGCCACCGTGTCGCCCTCTTAAAAGTTGATAAATGTAAATGTAAAGTTTTGTGAATCTGAATGCCTGAATCATGCTGATGGCGGAAATCCAGCAGACGGTAAAGCGCTGAAGCGGTAAAGACTCTCTCCCCCTCTCTCTCTCTCTCTCTCTCTCTCTCTTCCTCTCTCTCTCTCAATCTCTCCTCTCTCTCTCTCTCTCTCTCTCTCTCTCTCTCTCTCTCTCTCTCTCTCTCTCTCTCTCCTCTTCTCCTCTCTCTCTCTCTCTCTCTCTCTCTCTCTCTCTCTCTCTCTCTCTGCCGGTGGTGTTTGTTACATGAAAGCGTGCCATAGGGGTTGTTGGCAGCAGTGTGTATATAATAAACAGAGAGAGTGTGTGTGTTGATGACACCACAAACACACAGAGCAGTGAAAGCTGATGATCTGGAGTGTGTGTGTGTGTGTGTGTGTGTATTCTCCTCAGCTCGTCTCCATCGCAGCATGCATTACAGGACGCTCCTGATGTACAGTGAAATGGTGTGTTTTGTGGTGTGTGTGTGCGGCTGGCTGCTGGTCTGCTCCACCGTGCCCACTGAATGCTGGGCGTACTCTGAGGTGCACACTTCAGTGCTCACATCCGCGCACTACTTCTCCAACCTGTGGAAGGACTGTCTCTCCGACTCCACCGGCGTCTCCGACTGCAAAGTCTTCCCTACGTTTCTGGCTCTGCGTCGTAAGTACAGACACACACACACACACACACACACACACACACACACACACACACACACACACACACACACACACACACACACACACACACACACACACACACACACACCTTTATATATATGCAGATGAAGACAGAAGAGCAGCTCAGCTCAATGTGGAATGGTGTTCACCCTAAAATGAGACACCTGTCACTATTGACTCTTCATTTCCTCCTTTATGAGTTTCTTTCTTCTGTTAAACTCAAAAGCAGATATTTTGAAGAATGCTAAACAGCCGTAAGCATTGCCTTCCTCAGATCATTGTTGTGCTACACTCTCAGAAATAAAGGTATGAGAGCTGTCACTGCGGTGGTATTTTTTCAAAAGGTTCACATTTGTACTTAAAGGGTCCATATTGGTACCTCAGAAGTATATATTAGTACCTACACATATTAAGAGGAACACTTCTGAGAGTGTACTATGGAAGTCAATGTTTTCAGCTTTCTTCAGAATATCTGCTTTAGTGTTAAACAGAAGAAATAGTAAAGGTTTGAAACCACTTTTGAGAGAGGTGATAGTCATTTTTGGGTGAACTAACCCCTGAAGTTGCCATAATCACAGTCACCAGCAGGGGGACACTATGGGGAGTAATGAAAATGGGATCTTTTGCCTACTGAAATGTCTTCAGCGTGTGTGTGTGTGTGTGTGTGTGTGTGTGTGCGTGTGTGTGTGTGTGTGTGTGTGTGTGTGTGTGTGTGTGTGTGTGTGTGTGTGAATAAAACTGGATTGCACTATAAAGGCATTTCACTACACATAACATGACATACTCTCTCTAATGTAGCATGGTGAATTATTCAAGTTTAGTGATTATTTATACCAGGGGTATCCAAACTTGGTCCTGGAGGGCCGGTGTCCTGCAGATTTTAGCTCCAGCTTGCCTCAACATAACAGCAGCTGAGGGCCCCGAAGGAGAACAGAGGGATCAGATGATGGAGATGTGGACACAGCAGTGTTTCAGCATGATCTGTCCATCGCTGACTGATCTTTTACTGTTCACCCTGCTGAAAACAACAGATTAAAGCAGCCTAAACTGGTTAGCTGGTTTTAACTGGTCGACCAGCCTGGTTTTAGAGGAGTTTTGGCCATTTCCAGACTGGTCTTAGCTAGTCAGGCTGGAAAATGACCAGCTAAAACCCGCTTGACCAGCCTGGATTAAGCTGGACATAGCTGGCTCTGGCTGGTCAAGCTGGTTTTAGCTGGTCATTTTCCAGCCTGACTAGCTAAGACCAGTCTGGAAATGGCCAAAACTCCTCTAAAACCAGGCTGGTCGACCAGTTAAAACCAGACAACCAGCTTAGGCTGGTTTAAGATGGATTTTTCAGCAGGGCATTGAGATGATTATTTCATAACAAAGAGGGAAAAACATGTTTATGCTTGTTTATGTTTTTTACTTTTAATGATGAAAAAACTGGAAATGTTACACAGCAAAAAAATACTTTTCTTACTTTTTATCTTGTTTCTAGTCCAAATATCTAAACATTCCAAAATCAAGAAGAATTTTCTAGACAAGCAAAACATAATGTCTTGTTTTCAGACATAATATGCCAAAATGAAGTGAGTTTTTCCTTAAAACAAACTAAATAATCTGCCAATGGGGGAAGCAGAATAATCTAATGTCAAAAGGAAAAACAAGACTATTCTGCTTCCCCCATTGGCAGATTATTTTGCTTGTTTTAAGGAAAAACTGAATTGACCTAATTTTGGCATATTATTTCTGAAAACAAGACATGTGTTTTGCTTGTCTAGAAAATTCTTCTTGATTTAATAGCTTTTAGATATTTGGACTAGAAACAAGACAGAAACTCTAAGTAAGAAAAGCATTTTTGCAGTGTAAGCATTCATAAAAAAACACCACTTAATAACTTACTGTAATCAGTACTGGATCGTGTTTCTTCCTTCACAGCCGTCGCACAATATATTATGAGAAATGAGACGTCAGTGAGTGTCCATCAAATGCAGGCTGTGTGGATTGTAGGTAAAAATAATAATCGTGAAGAAATGTAGGGAATATTTTTCATTTAAAATCTGGACACCACTACAAAATGGCAGACACTGACTGGATATAGCGCACTAGTTAGTGTGTAGGGAGTGTTTGGGACACTGCGATGCTCTGAGTGGGCCGCACTCACTCCCAGGTGAGTTCTGTAATGTGCATCAGGGTGAATCAACAGTTTCAGGAATACCCCGCTGTACATCAGATGTCCTCTAGATGGATATATCAGTGCATGAAGCCTCGAGCCGGAGGGTGAACACTTTTACAACTGGATGACTGAGATCAATTTGAGATAAACTCAAGATTATTTTTATGATAGGAAATCTAAAAACAAAAATTCATGGAGGATGATCTCGTCTTAATATCTGAATGATTTTTGGCATGAATCATGTTTAGCTCGTAGCTGCAATGTGTTATTCCTGCAAACACACAGAAAACTGGCTCTGTCCTCCATGGTCACGTATTGTGAGTAACACAAACGGCTGTAGGTTTATGGTTGTAGTAAAGAGCTTCATTATGAAGGGCTCTATAGATAGAGTGTGTTGTGAGAGAAACACTGGAGCTGAGTGTGACTGCTGTCCTGTCCGTCATTTGACAGCATACATTCACGTCTGCCGATGCTTCCTCTTCATATCCATACTGCTGGGGTTATTCGGCTCCATTCTGGCTTTGGTGGGGATGAAGTGCACCAAACTCGGAGGATCTGAAACGGTCAATGCTAAAGTCACCTTCGCTGGAGGGATCAACTACCTGACGTCAGGTGAGTGTGTGCTCTGTCCAGTGTGTGTTTCAGTGCTTCTTAAATTCAATTCAGTTCATCTTTATTTGTATAGCGCTTATACAATGTAGATTGTGTCAAAGCAGCTTCACATAGAAGATTATAGTGAATGTAAACAGTGTCAGTTCAGTTTTCAGAGTTTAAGTTCAGTTCAGTTTAGCTCAGTTCAGTGTGGGTTAATAATCACTACTGAGAGTCCAAACACTGAATAGTCTTAAAGTGTGAACACGCTCAGAAATGAACATTGATTCCTCTTTGTTTCTCTAGCGCTTTTACAATGTAGATTGTGTCCAAGCAGCTTCTAGTAAAGTATTAATGACTTGCTCTTTTCAATCCTCTTAGTTTATCTTCAGACACAAATGAAGCTCCCCAGCAGACGCACAACATCATAAGATGTTCATATTAGGTTAGATTAGGTCACCAGTGTCTAATGTTATCCTGATGTCCAATAACCACATGAAGTGATGAAATCCCTCTTCTAGTCAGCATTCTTAACACAGCACCATATTGACATAATCAAAATCCAACATCTGATAGACGTCATAGAGGTAACGTCCACACAACGTCACGCTGTAACATCATTAGACGTTGATATTTGGTTGTTTTTGGGTTGCGTTGGAAAGTCACCAAAATGTAAGGTCTGTTCGACGTTGGACTTTGACTTTGGTCTGTTCTGGACTGTGAGCGTCTCTTGCTGTCTGTGGAGGATGAAGAGCTCCAGGATTTCATCTAAAACATCTTCAGTTGTGTCTGCTCATGAATGAAGCTCTCAGAGGATTGACATCAGCAGTCATTTTTGCGTGAACTAACCCTTTCTCCTTGTCAGGCCTGTGCGGGACGTTCGCCTACAGCTGGTACGGCCACAGGGTTGTTTCTGAGTTCATGGACCCAGCTTACATAGGAAAGAGGTAATTATTGGAGTGATAATGTGATGTGAGCTGGTGTTGGGTTGTGATGAGCGTCCGTCTGCCGCTGCAGGTATGAGCTGGGCCCGGCTCTGTTTGTGGGATGGGGAGGATCGGCTCTGCTGATGCTGGGAGGACTGGTGTTCAGCTTTACTGCAGGCAATGAAGGACTCCAGTCAAGGTATCATTACTGCTCACGACACAGATCAGGAGTCAATGTGGGAGTACAACATGGCTAACGCAGGACTGTCCGGTCAGATTTAAAGACAAGCTCCTCAATATTTAGATTATTTAATCCTCAATTCCAGATTTTCAAGAGTCAAACAGTGTCTGTGAAGCTCATTTCAGATCATGTATAAACGCCATTTTCCAAAAACTGACACTTATGGCAGGCGGCACGGTAGCTCAGTGCTGTCGCCTCACAGCACTCAGGTCTCTGGTTTGAGTCCCGGCTGGGTCAGTTGGTGTTTCTGTGTGGAGTTTGCATGTTCTCCCCGTGTTGGTGTGGGTTTCCTCCGGGTGCTCCGGTTTCCCCCACAGTCCAAATACATGCGCTATAGGGGAACTGATCAACTAAATTGACCGTAGTGTATGAGTGTGTGTGTGTGAGAGAGAGAGAGAATGAGTGTGTATGGGTGTTTCCCAGAACTGGGTTGCAGCTTGAAGGGCATCCACTGTGTAAAACATATGCTGGAATAGTTGGTGGTTCATTCTGCTGTGGCGACCCCTGATGAATAAGGACTAAGCCAGGGGTGTCCTGCATATTTTAGCTCCAACCCTAATCAAACACACCTGAACAAGCTAATCAAGCTCTTACTGTGTAGAAACTTCCAGGCAGGTGTGTTGAAGGAAGTTGGAGCTAAACTCAGCAGGACAGCGGACCTCCAGGACTGAGTTTGGACACCCCTGGACTAAGCAGATGGAGAATGAATGAATGAATGACACTGCTGGCTAGTTTTGTGGTCCAGGGTCTGACAGCTGATGTCAAAAAGGATTCACCATCCTGTGAAATTTTTATTCTTTTTAAAATGTTAAACAAAAAGATGTTTAAATTCATCTGGCAGAACAGACGACCCAGAATAAGATTAAAAACGTTAACTTTAGGAAAAGATAAGGGAGGGCTACGTCTCCCTAATTTAAGATATTATTACTGGGCCGCTCAGCTCACAGCTATAGTGAACTGGATAAACAATGATGCTGAAAGGGGATGGGTGAGTATGGAACAAGGTTCTGTACCAAATGTTCCTCTTTCAGCATTAGCCTTTATGACACAACAATCTCAGAAAAAGATTAAAATTAAAAATATGTGTGTTAAACAAACTCTGAGAGTTTGGACAACAGTTAAAAAACCTAAGAGGAATGGCAACCGTATCAAGAGTTATGTCTATAGCAGATAACCCTGAGTTCTTACCATCTAAATGGGATGTCACTTTTAAAACATGGTGCAATAAGGGTCTTATGATAATTGATCAGTTATTTAATGAAAACATTATGCATTCATTTTCTGATCTTAAAGACAAATTTATGTTGTCATCAAGCGATTTCTTTCGATATTTACAATTAAGAAGCTATATTACAAATCATAAAGAAAAGGAAATATTCAAAAAAGTCCCAACTAATGCGGAGCAATATTTTATTGATATAAAAAAACAAAAAGGATTACATCATAGACACATATCACACATATACAATAGACTAATTCTGGATTCAACAGATAACACCCTTCATATTAAGGCAAAATGGGAATTCGAACTTAATGAAAAAATTGAGGATGATATTTGGGAAAACATATGTTCAGAATGTCATAAGGGGATCAATAGCCATGATTGGAAAGAGTTTGACTGGAAAACAAAAATGAGTTTTTTTAGAACACCATTGATGGTCTCAAAATATGCTAACAGTCCACAGTCAGAGGAATGCTGGAGGGGTTGTGGGAATGTGGGTAATCATGCACATATAGTTTGGGAATGTCCGAAGATACTTGCATTTTGGCAAGGGGTAAAGATTGAGATAATGAAAATGATGCAGTTAGATATACCAGCCTGATCTCACGAGGAAACGTAAGTATTTTACGTTTTGTCAGTTTAGTGGCTAATTCGTACGAAAATGTACGATTTTAAAAAGGAGGCGTGGCACCTAACCCCACCCCTAACCCCAACCGTCATTGGGTGATGGGCAAATCGCACTAATTTGTACGAATTAGATCATACGAATTCATACGAATTAGCCACTAATCAAAAAGTTACGAATTGGCCTTTTACTCCCATGTTTTTCTTGCTTGAAGGGATACCCCAGGATATATATATAATAAAAATCAGAGATATATACTCCATATACTTTTACTAAGTGCAAGAAAGACTATAACAATAAATTGGATGAAGCCACACCCTCCAACAATAGTACAATGGATAGAAAAACTTGAATCTATATACAGAATGGAGTATATGACTGCTCAACTTCAATTGAAACTGGATATTTTTAAACAAAGATGGGCACCTGTTACTTTATATCTGAACAGCACATAGTATTTCCAGCTCCTTTGAAACTGAAGTTTGTTTTTATTTACATCTAGAGTTACTTTTAGTTTTTTTTCTCTGTCCTTTTTTTTTAAATAATCGCTGCTGTCACTGAATGTTTTGTTCTGTAAAATGTTTTAATGAATAAAAAAAAAGTAAAAAAAAAAAAAAAGATGTTTAACAGAGCAAAAATAGCACAGGATTTCCTGTAATATTTATTCATTTTATTTAATTTTTTAATGTTTGCTGGAATAAAACCGAATCAATGTTAAGGTCAATATTATTAGCCCCTTCAGCAATATTAGTGTCGGATTGTCTCCAGAACAAACCACTGTTATACAATGACTTGCCTAATTACCCTAACTTTACCCTAATTACCCTAGTGAAGCCTTTAAATGTCACTTTAAGCTGAATACTAGTGTCTTGAAGAATATCTAGTCTAATATTATGTGCTGTCATCATGGCGAAGAGGAAAAACATCAGTAATAGAGATGAGTTATTATGTTTAGAAATGTGTTGAAGAGATCTTCTCTCCATTAAACAGCACTTCAGAAATATTTTAAAAGAATTAAGATCTGACAGACGTGTGAATCAAGTTGACTTGTGTAGGTGCTGTTTCTGAACACAAGTGATTTCAGCTCTTCTTAACACTCTTCATGTAACTGAGACTACATGTATTCTCTCCTCCACATCATGCCTCATTAAACAGCAGCAGATCTTCCACAGTACAAGTCACTTCACCAAAGCCCCATTCACACACAACCCTTCAGCATCACTCGTCATTTTGTAGAAGTTGAAGTCTACCTGATCTGTTTTTCTCCTCACTGTTGATCTCCAGGACAGAGAAGCAGCCGTCTCCTCCATCAGGAGAGAAGCAGATCATCCTGAGCTCTTCTTCATCTTCATCTTCAGACAAGCAGAAGTCCAGCAGA
Organism: Danio kyathit; assembly: GCA_903798195.1. NCBI lineage: Eukaryota > Metazoa > Chordata > Actinopteri > Cypriniformes > Danionidae > Danio > Danio kyathit. The sequence goes on from LR812527.1 coordinate 225,201, forward strand.
TCTGCATACGGACTCGACGCTTACGTCTGAGCTGATGATGATGATGATGAGGTTTAATAATGTTCTTTAGTGCTGGAGCAAAGCGTGCAGTAAACCGTTCAACAAGTGCAATTAAGATTATTGTTGAGGGAGAGTTATGCATGACCATATTGAGTAACTCCCAGATAAAGTGACCAGTTGCATTAGTTAGCCTTACATTAGCGTTACTTTCCCTCACGTGACTGAGCCTTGATCTCTTTCAGAACTTTAGTATTAACAGAGCAGCTCTGCAATGAGCAACACACTGAATAACCTTTAAATAAACTCATCAGTGATAATAATGTAGGATAATGTGATCTGAGAACTCCCAGAGCTCTGCATGCCGTATATACAGATGAATGACTGTGTGTGCTGCTGGTGTTTCCCTCTGTGTTCTCGATGTGCAATCTTGGGATGGCTTTGTAATCTGCTGGGTCATATAATAATGTGAAACTAGCCCAGCATATGTAGTGATGGAGTGATCTTGACTTCTCATGGATGATTGTGATTGCTCTCTTTTGTTGTTCCATGTCAGCCCTCATTTCAGCTCATGTATGATGTGTTTCTGTGTCTGGTTAGTCTTGTGAATGAATAATGTGCAGGTTATTGATCGCTCCACCAGCTCTTTCTGTCAGCTTTGTGTTTAATTAAAGAATTATTAAACTATTACGGGTGTCTAATTCATGTCTGTGGCAGGTATCACTGTAAAGTAAGGGATAAAGTACATCCAGGCGGTGGCTACAGAAGAATAAAGACTTAAGCTGCTGATGAAGTTCTGCCATCATAACCTCCTGGATCTACTGCATCTCTAACTGATGGCACTTACTGAACCAGCTGAACAAAAGAGTGCACGAGAAGACTGATCAATCACTGATTTATTGATCACTTCAGAAGAAATATATTACAGCGGTACATTCTCTTAATCAGAACATTAGATTCATGGGTAACACTGTGCTTGAGGAGGTGTACATGAGACCTTTAAGTGCATGCAACTGTATGCATGCTTATAACAACTGTCATTAAGAGTCCTTCACTCAGTTATGACATTTTAAATGACATTATGTGTTATAACTTCACATAAACAAATACAGCACAACCTGACTTGGTCTGTCACGACTTGCATACGTTACCAAGACTACACAACCTGTCATAAACCTGTCATAAACATGATCATCATGAAGCCATTATGAACACGTCACTTTATAACAGCGTCATCATTATTTATCTGAGCTCATCTTCAGTGGAACAAGCTGAACTTGTCATGAGAATGTCATTAAATATTAACGAGGCTCTTCTAGAGTAATGCCAGAAGAATAGTTATAACGCCTCATGACCATCACGACAGGTTTTGTTGTTTTAGTAACGTCATGATGACAGGTTGTGATGCGTTTATGTCAGGTTGTCATAACAGGTAATGTCATCTGTGCATTTAAAGTGGATGACACTCAATGACAGCTGTTATAAGCATGCATAAAGCCTCATGCACATGTCAAGGTGTGATGACGGTCTCCTGAACACGAGTGTGTTAGCGTCTGGTGTAAATCAGAGTATTGATTATTGATATGGGCTGATTCCTGAGACTGCAGGGGTAGTATTGATCGTGAGCTGGTTCTGGTCCTCATGTGGTCCAGCGCACGTGTACGGTGGGGAAGTCCCAGCGGTCCGGCTGTCCCATGTGCAGGAGTGAGCTGTAGGGCGAGCGGCTCCACTGGAACACCGGTGTCTGCTCACAGGACGGCCCGCTGGCGGCCAGCAGCTCCCACTGACGGAACATGCTGGAGCTGGTCATCTGAGGAGGACAACACACCTTCAGCGCGCACACTCACACTATAATCTGCTGTTTTACTCCACTGAACTCTATATAACAGACAGAAGCTCTTCAGCACAGGCTGATCTACAGGGTTAATGCTGCACACTGATGATCAACAGCAGAAATCACACACTGCCCTCTCCCCAACCGGGGAAACCAGCAGCAGTCAAGAACGCATGATTATCTGCTGTCAGTAATGTTCAGAAGAGCTGGAATAAGACCTTCATGTCGGTTCCTCCGTGTGGACGCTGCCGCAGCGCACCGAACGGGTACGAGCCGTTAGCAGGGTTCAGGTCTGAGCGGGCCGAGATGGAGTTCTCGGCGTTCTGGTGCGGGTCGCACTCCTCACAGCGGGACAGAGGGTCCTCCAGATAGTTATTATACCTGCAGGACACACACACAGCTGGTGTATTAGTTACAGATCATATCTTATCACACGGCTGTCTGGAATACTGGATTCTGATTGGTCAGTCGTGACATTCTGCAAGGTGCGTTATTCCCAGATAACAACCGCAGTGTCAGGATCTGTGTGTGATCCACATCCTCCCTCACTCTTCAAATCACACACGACAAATCAGGAGTATAAGAACAGAAACACAATTAAAAAAGTGAAAATGAGGATGATCAATGAGTCTACAGCTGATCTGACAATAATGTGGAGTTCTGTGATCCACACAAAAGGAAAGTGGTTTAGTCTGATGACGAGTGCTGGAGGACTGCTGCACCATGCAGGACACATCAGACATTGTGTTCTGTCCATATCATATCACCAGATGAACTCAATATGTCTGGAAAGGTTTATCCATGTAGATGGATTGGGAAGATTGAGTGCTGTTCTATGCAGGAATTATAATAAATTACAAGCATGTAAAAATAGGACAGAGCAATAATAAAAGTCCAATAAACCGTGCTTTATGGCTTTCTAACAGCATTCAGGTGCAGAAATTGATCTAGGGGCGACACGGTGGCGTAGTGTGTAGCACAATCACCTCACAGCACTGAGGTCTCTGGTTCGAGCCTCGGCTGGGTCAGTTGGTGTTTCTGTGTGGAGTTTGCATGTTCTCCCCGTGTTGGTGTGGGTTTCCTCCGGGTGCTCCGGTTTCCCCCACAGTCCAAACACATGCGCTATAGGGGAACTGATCAACTAAACTGACCGTAGTGTATGAGTGTGTGTGAATGAGTGTGTGGGTGTTTCCCAGTGATGGGTTGCAGCTGGAAAGGTATCCACTGTGTAAAACATATGCTGGAATAGTTGGTGGTTCATTCTGCTGTGGCGACCCCTGATTAAAGGGGACTAAGCCGAAAAGAAAATGACTGAATGATCTACTCCTGCGCTGTGACTCTTGCGGATACACACATTGCCATATCGATGCTCAAATGATGGATTGTTCAGCCCTGAAGTACTGCCGGCCTGAAGCAGCACAGCAGACACTGATCTCTGGACCTGAGATAGAGCAGCTCGTACCTCATCAGGCGCTCCATGGACTGGATGTCGGTCACCTGCGTCTGGTTCCTGCGGAAGATCTGAGCTCTCGGGTTCTGGCTGAAGGAGAACCAGGATCCGTATTTCTGGACCAGCTCCTGACCTCCGCTGGCATTGAACACCTCCTCGAAGTACCTACAGCAGCAACAGCAGCTCTTATAACAGGCCTGATATGACCACACTGTGCTGCTGTACATGAGAGAGATCTGATTCATCTAGTTAATGCTGTAATGTCACATCAGCAGCATCAGCTACAACACAAAAACACTCAATATATCATTAACAATCATGACGCTGTCTTAATAATCAAGAACTGTACATTTACACACCAATAACACTGATAAACAGCTATTCAAGATGTTTAAATGTGATCAATGATAATGCTGAAGATCCAGATCACAGCTCCTCCGTTGGTCTCCTTTATATTGATGGTGACGTCGCTGCCTATGTTAACATGCTCGTACTATAGTCACAATCAATTACATTTAACTAACCCACATTCTAACCCCAACCACATCAGATTAGATTAGAATCAACTTTATTGTCATTACACATGTACAAGTAGAAGGAAACCAAATGCAGTTTAGGTCTAGCCAGGAGTGCAATAGCAGCAAGTGCAGGATACAGGTATAAGTTATAAAGTGCAGTTATAGAAACACTATGGTGATATTTACAGATGGATGTACTATGAACATTATATACAGGTTGTGTTAGCTATGAACAGAGATTTACAGTAGATGGATATATGTACAGGCTGCTATTAATAATCAGAAGTGTGCAGATAGATAAACATAATTACAAATGTATATGTACAGCGGTACATACAGTAAATGCATGCATTTAATTAATATAATCACTACATGTTCAGAATTAAATACGAGGAGAACAGGCATTATGTTATCAGTCACCTGTAGCGTTCACTTGGTGATGTTTATACTCACGGGATGTTATAGCTGGCCCAGTAGCCCGTCTGAAACAGCTCTTCAGTTTTATCTGCGGTCACGATCATTCCTCTGGAGAAAACAGACACAAGACAGGACAACTGCACATCAACTACCAGCGCTTTACTGCTAATAACGCTTGTAATAATGTCTTGTGTATAGTCTAAATATCTAACAAATCATAAATCAAGAAGCATTTTGTAGACAAGTGGAAAACATTTTTCAGCAATAATGAGTAAAAATGAAGAGAGTTTGCAGGACAGTGTGTGTGTAATGACCCCAGTGTCAGATTATCCTGCTTGATGTACTGAGAAACTCACTTCATTTGGACTCATTATTGCTGAAATCAATATGTTCTGACTGATTTAAGAGTTTGTAGATATTTGGACTAGAACCAAGACAAGCATGTTATGCAGTGTTCAGTCCACTAATGCCATTTGTGGAGCTGCAGTACAACACAAACACCTCAACAAAGCTAAAAACTGATAATTATTGCACATAATACTGTACTGAGGCCGTTTATGGAAGGTTTGAGGCTGATTATGATCTGTGGAAAGTAAAGCTCACTCACGGGATCTGCTCCAGAACTGTGAAGAGCCCTTGCTTTGCCACGGCCTGTCCCGGGACGAAGTTCTTATAGTCCACAACCATCCACTGATTATTGTAGCTGGAGGAGAAAAACAGCAGAGTTTAGATTTATAATCTGCGTTCATTCACAACCTCACTTTAAAGAGGGCCTGTTATGCTGAAACCACCTTTATAAGCCAGTAATGTGTGTGTGTGTCAGCAGTGTGTGAGTATCTCCAGCAGCCTTTGATGGTCAACATGAATGAATTGTGTTTGTTCTAATCAGACTTGATCAATGAAACTTTGATTGACATTCTCCTTTTGTACGTGTCATCAGAGAGTGAAAGCCCCGCCCACTAGTGCCCATCTCTCCATCTCATTAGCATAAACAGCAGCCCTGAGTGAGAAGCAGCCGTCTGTCCATTAGCCATTAGAGTGTTTGAGCTGCTGAAGATAATGTCAGCATAGACTAAGAGGATTATAGATGTGGAGTTTTAGATGAACAGCGACAGGAGCGACATAGACTGACAGAAGCATGAAGCACACACTCACACTGAAGCACACTCACACATGTATGATATGTGTTGTAAATCTGATATGCTGCAGTAACATTAAAACATTATCTGTGTGTGTGTGTGTGTGTGTGTGTGTGTGTGTGTGTGTGTGTGTGTGTGTGTGTGTGTGTGTGTGTGTGTGTGTGTGTAGCATGAATAGTCCTTTACGTTCCGCTGTTGTATCTGCTGAATATTTGGGCCCAGCTCTGTCCGTCTCCCGCCAGCCGGTTGGCCACGATGTTTCTCAGCCACTCCATCACAGACCCGCGCGGACGCACAAACTTCCACAGCGCCGCGTTACTGTTGCCAATCGTCGTCTCCAAAGTAACCTGAAACACATATTCAATATTACGATTAATGAAAACTAAACGGGTTTAGAGGCAGGATTCCCAATTTATCTCAAATTCACTGACTACAATCTTCATTTCCATGACATCTAACGAACGCAAAACTGGCTGAGGGTGTGCTTATATATTAATAATATAACAAATATGTTAAAATAAAAACAAGTTTAAAATGGTTTTAGCCTGAATGTAATTTTGCATGACTTTAATAGCCAATAATAGCCGATATTAGAGGTCCGATGTTGCTGTTTGTGTGGCGCTCCATGTTTAATAGCACGATAGCTGTTTCACAAATTTTATTTGATTTTTTCTGTCCTCTGCTTTTATGAACCAGTTTTAAATGGTTATTTTGGAGACAAAGCTCCTAAACTAATACTATTCCGACATGTTTGTCTAGGTTAGCAGGCCAGCTGAGGAGTGCAAAAGGCAAAAACAGCCTAACCTTAAAAATAGGTGTGAAACAACGGGGGAAAAGTACTAATATATACATATACATTCAAATTTAACCAAAACTCCTGATATCCCATGCCTAGCACAAAATATATATATATTAAAATTCCCTGACGTTCAATGTCTGGAATAACCTCAGTGGACGAAGAGGCTGGAAACGGCGTCTCCTTACCAAACCACTGCTGATCAAGTAAAAGTCGTCGCCTGAGAAGATGCTGCCCGGATAAGAGGAAAACACCTGCGTAGCTCCAGGAATGATGTCCTGTTCTGCAGAAACACAAGAGGCAGATCAGATGAGTGCAGTGAAGAGCACGGAGAACAAGACGAGGAGAGAAAACCATCAGACACACTGGACATCAGGCTTTTATTCAGTTTAGAATAGGAATTGCGCCATCTGTCAGCGATGCATGTAATAGGGGGAAGCGATCATCAGCGGATCTTATCCACATGTTGTGGGAATGCCTTAAATTATATGATTATTGGATTAATATTTAAAACTTTGAAAGATGCGTTTGATCCCAAATCCACCTCTGGCCATTTTTGGGGTGGCAGTAGATGCTAACCTTTCAGTGATGGTCTGAAAGGCTTTAGCTTGTACTACTTTACAAGCAAGAAGTGTCATCCTGTTGAAGTCTCTCCACCCTCAAAAAAGTGTTTACTTGCATTAAATTAGAAAAAATTAATCACTTACTGGTTCTTTTGACAAGCTGTGGTGCCCCTTTTCAGATTATCTGCTGGCTAACTCTTGATTCAGCGGAGCAATAATATATGAAGACATATTTATTATTCAGTTGAACTTTATTATTATATTTTTACTTATTAATTAGGTTTATGGTGACGCAGTGGCGCAGTAGGTAGTGCTGTGGCCTCACAGCAAGAAGGTCGCTGGTTCGAGCCTCGGCTGGGTCAGTTGGTGTTTCTGTGTGGAGTTTGCATGTTCTCCCCGTGTTGGTGTGGGTTTCCTCCGGGTGCTCCGGTTTCCCCCACAGTCCAAACACATGTGCTATAGGGGAATTGGGAAAGCTAAATTGTCCGTGTATCACTGTGAATGTGTATGTGTTTTCCAGTGATGGGTTGCAGCTGGAAGGGCATCCACTGCGTAAAACACATGCTGGATAAGTTGGTGGTTTATTCTGCAGTGGCGACCCCAGATTAAAGGGGACTAAGCTGAAAAGAAAATGAAGGAATAATTAGGTTTATTTAGTTCTTCAATGAGATGTTATAGGCTGTTGAGCAAGGGAAGTGTTTATTTAGGGCAGTGTTAACAACAACATAAGGATAATTATAAAACGAATGTTGTGACTGATATTCCATGTAGAAAACCTAATAAAAGATATTTGATATAAAATAGAAAAGATAAATATTATTAATAGCAACAAAAAGAACATTTAATATGAAGAAAATATTGTGTCAAAATAAAGATCAAATAAAACAGGATTTCCAGAAGTGCAGACTGGGATATCAGTCATTAGTGTTCAAGATCCTGCTCACTAGCTTACAGTGATGATACAGGCTCATTAAGTAATTTACTAAAGGTTAGGACAAATGTGTTTGTCTTTTTAATAATCAAGTAATTTAACTGAATAATATAATAACAGACTCGGCTTGAATGAACGATTCAATAACAAACATGTGAATCTCCACAGGAAGGATTCAGGTTTTCCTCCTGTGATCATCTGAATGTGTGCAATACAGTAATGAAAAAAACACTGAAGCTGTTTCTGGACACAAGAGAACTGCTGGGTCACACGTCTGAACACTCATGTGAACGGTGGTCATTTGAAGTTGGTAATTCAGCAGAGCTCTGTAATCATGAAGCTCTACTTTTAACACATTTCACTTCACATGACGCGGCTGTCAGAGTCGTCTCTCTGCATCTCTGCATCTCCACTGGCTTTAGTGTTCATGTGTAATGGCAGACACATATATCTGATTACTAGAAAAATCTAGCTTTTACCCAACTTGTTTCTCTCCAAACACACTGTGCATGAGGATTGAGAGCGCTGTAGATGATGCACTGCAATAGGTGGTTATACCTGTGGGAGATGTGCGGTAGCTCAAGCTGTATCTCTTCATGATCCTCAGCATGGACTGGTAGTTGTTCCAGGTATCGTGAGACACCAGCAGGTCCTTGTGGTCCGGAAGCAGCTTGATCAGAGCGGAGCAGGAGCCCGAACCAACGGTGCGAGAGCGGCTGGATTTATTCAGCGCCGCCTCCAGATCCTCCAGATCTCCACCCATCTGGAAGAGGCTGAACCGCACAGCAGAAACACAGTCAGTGTGCACATACAGATATTTTGATGTGCATTTGGGAATATCACATGCATCAACAGCACTGATGGACACGCTCATCTACTCACTGATGATCAATGCCATATTCCAGTTTTCAGATGGAAACACAGCTACACTCAAATGTACAATATGTTCTGCTCGTCTAGAAAATGCTTCTTAATTTAGGAGTTTGTTGATATAGAACAGAAACAAGTAGAGAGTAGAAACAAGACACTCTAAGTCTGAACAGCATGTTTTGCAGTGTACCCACACACAGACCTTGCAGCAGTAATGATAACAGAAGCACGTCTGCACTCACAGGAAGCCAAAGGGGTTGATGGTGAAGCTTCCGGATGGGAAATGAATCCTCCCGTTGTAGCCGTCCTCTAAGCCTTGCAGCTGCAGTAAAGACAAACGCACCTGAAACACAACACACAGCTGATTAAACACGCAGAACCAGAGGCTTGCTGAACAAATCAGCGCATGTGACAAACCCGGATAAGTTTAGAGGATATGCATGCGGATAACCTCGGCTTTCAGGTCCAACAACAGGCTCATGTAAACCCCACAGCTGGACAGGGAACATCTCAAGACAACAGACCACCAAATCTTTTATGCTTTTAATCTTAATGACTAAAGGTTGTAGATCCTCGAGATCATGCAGAGCTGGCTCCGGCAGCAGTCACAGAGCTGCTATGGTCACCTATAATGTTTGGGGAATGTGCATTCATTTCAAACTGTGATCCAAACGGACTGGAAGTACCTGTGCATTACATTACTTTATGGCACACCTTCCAGCCAATCAGAAACCAGAATTTTAAGAATCAGAAATAAGGATTCCTACTGGCTGTGCTTTATTGTTTATTGATGGTTTTGGCATTACAGGAAAACAGAAATAACAGGCAGACAGGAGAAATGTATGGATTTGTGCCGAATGGCAGCACCGCTGAGCCATAACCATCTATTGCTCCTATAACGGTCAGTGTGTTTGTACGGTTTTCATGCAGTTTCTATTCTAATCTGCAGGACAGCTGAAATTAAAGAATAAACTGACACGCACAGTCAGAGTATAAGCAGCAGAAGTGAACGAAGAGATGTTTCCTACCAGCAAATATTAATCTGATAAACAAACTGACAGCAGATATAAAGCAGACGCTTACGCATTATAACACCACCACTAATGACTGACCCTCTGAGGAATATCCTCAAGATAAAGGTAAACATGGCTGAACTGTAGCTCTGACTAGGCCTGTCACAAGAATCAAAATATCGACTTATCGCACAACACATGGACATCAATTCAATTATTTTGTGATGCAATATATATCGCCCATACATAAAAACAATTCTAGCAACATGTTA